>JAKCPI010029240.1:0-29352 GCA_023213315.1 Euborellia annulipes | reverse complement strand
TGTGAGCCAAATCTAATTAAAGGGTTCTTTAAAAGTGAAGGTAAGTAAGCAGGTAAATTATTTTATAAAAAAGGAAAACAAAAAATGCTTACTTTTTTTTAAAGAAATCTAATTTTTCTAATAAGAAAAGTTAACTAAAAGGGAGCAACGTCACAATTTTTTTTTTAGCTCAGGGGAGACTTGGTAGAATTAACCATAACAACAAAGATGATTTGTTAATACCGTCTACCTGGGGAAGATCTTTCGATTAAGCTTTTATAATTGTTTTAAAAATTTATATATCAACTAACCGCATCATCCGCCTTCGGTGAGATTTGTCTCCCTCCCCTGTTTTTACTTTTTCATATATGGAGTATATAATGAGAAAGTTTTCTAATGCAAAAATAAATTTTCAGAGTACTTGTAGATTTTGTTTTGTTATAGTCTTTTTGGCATCTTAATCCAGACAGCTTGGAATATTGCAGAAATATTGCGAATTTTGCATAAATTGCCAATATTGCAGGAATATTGTATCAATATTGCAAATCTTGCAAAATATTGGCAATATTGCAGCGGTAATATTCCAAGCTAAGAATATTGCAGCAATATTGTTGCAATATTCCTATGTCCGCCTTTTGCAACATTGCAGTAATATTGCTGTTTGAGCTGCAATATTGTCAATATTGAGCAAAATTGGCAATATTGCTGTAACATTACTGTAATTTTCCAAGCTGCCTGGGAAGTAATAGACTTTAGATGATACTCTATATTTAAAATGCGATATATATTGGAGTACATGAGACACATTTATTTATACCATTTGGTATCCAAATGATTTAAAAAAGCCACAACTTCAAAAAAGCGATTTAAATAAATATTCATCGGACTGATTGGGATCCGAACCGGCGCTCTGTAGTTTTAAGACAATCAATATTGACATTTGACACCTCTAGATTGTCGGCGAGGGGGGGGGGCTCGTTTTAGATAATTAATACAAACACTAAAAGCTAAGCCTGACTGTGCCTTTCGAAATTCTAACGGGGGATGGGCCTTATTCCCGCCAAAGGCTCCGCTACTGGAAGTGCTGACTCTAGAGCATTTTCCCATTAATAAAATGCAAACTCTTACCCATTTTTGTAGCCAGCTCCCCGACTAGTCGCGACTATAATAAATACTAAATATTCTCTCACATCAATTTAATTTCGTGTTGTTTTTACGTAATTATTCACTTAATAAAAATGCACTAGTAATTAATTAAAACAATTATGCATGCCAACTCTTCAAGAAAATATAATTATTGTTAAAATAAAATTTGTGGGCCATTCGCGATAGAAAACTTTAGAATACTTTGATAATAAGTTTCTGGGAATATAATTGTTTTTTACTTTATTTTCTCTAACTTTCGAATTCTGGACATAATTTAAATGGCTAATTATATTTGCAAATTTAATAATAACGACTTTAAGAAGTTTGTTAAAGAAAATTTCATTAAAAAGACAAGAAAATAGAATAGAATAGAGAAAGATAAAATATTAAATAACAGTAAATAATTTCCATTAAATTATTTTAAAGTATATTTTTTGAGCAATATGATTAATTTAATAATAAATGTATATTGGACCCTTGACATAGTCTGTCCACTAAAAGTGGGAAGTCCTGGTTCGAATCCAGGGATATGCCAATCAAATACAAACACATGAAGGAAATATCTTTATCTTAAACGATATATTGATCGACTTCTATAGAGCTTTGTTTGAAAAACAAACTATTTCAAATAAAGCAATATCTATTTACAAGTTAGTATAAAAATTTATTGCTAATAATATGAAAAAGATCATTATTGACTTACTTACCTATCGTTTTTGGAATAAACAAAGCCAAGAGGAGTCAGAGAATTTCTGTAACAAATAAGAGAAAAAAAAATTAATAATAATGAAACATAGGCGGATACAAGGGGGGAGGGTAAAGGGGTAATTACTTCCCCCCCCCCGAGATTGGCAAAAAAATTTATTTTTAATGTAAAATTTTAAAAATTAATACTTAAAAATTTGATTTGTATTTATATTCTGGCAAACAAGTACAGAATGCACCTTTAAATTACCGAAATTAAGAAAAAATGTGTGTTGTGTGACCAGTCACTCCAGATTACCCCCCCCCGAGAAACACCTCTGGATCCGCCCTTGTAATGAAATGGTCCTTTTTACAAAAAAATTTAATAAACAAAATTAAAGCATTAAAAAAAAAAAAAAAAAAAAAAAAAAAATTAAAAGAATGTTCTAAATAATTTCAATTACATTTTTTAAATTAAAAAAAAATCCGGACAACTTACAATTGTTAGTAAGCTAAAGAATTTCTTTATAAAATACTAGCTGCGCAGCCCACCTTAGTGGTTATTAGTTTTTTAATTTATTTATTATTAGATCTTGGGTCAGAATAAATGTTAAACATTTTCTATAAAGGATGAATGGATCAGGTGGACATTAGTGATATGCCATTGCACTCTATTACCCCTTAATAGGTATATCAACTGTTTAGCACTTCAAGTGTGAGTTGTTTGTGATTTTCACTAAACTGCTTACGTTTTCCTTCATTACCCTAAAAGATATTTAGAAGCAATCGGGCGTACAACAGGTGGAAGGGTTCCGACAACTTTGGACATTTCCGGGTTAACTTACATCTATTTCTCTTGAATTTATACTAAGAATATCAAACAACTATAAACTGTATAATCGAATTTATTTGTTTGAATAAATCCTTTTTATGTTTATTAGCGAGATTTGTTGGTGTTTGTTGGTTAGATAGAATAAAATGGAAAGTAGTGAACCGTAATTATATTTGATACAGGTGTTGTATTATTATCTAATTAATTATTATATCCTTGACCTGTGGCTTAGGGCTAGGGCATTGCCAAAGGTCAAGGGTTCGCATCCCGTCTCATGCGACAAAAATTTATTTTAATTAGAATGTCTGCCAGGGTCTAAATAGCCTTCAATGCGGAAAAAGACGTTAAATGAAATAAAAAATAAAATAATTTATTATCCTGCCGCGTGCTCTTCTTTGAACCTAACTCAGGATCTTCAAAGTTGTAGATAAATAAATAAATCATCGACAAATATTCAGGTGAATAAAACAAATGATCGTTTGAATTGTAATTGAATACTCTTTGGATAATTTCGTTAAAAAAATCTTTATTGGTGTTTTTCATTTTGATTGATTTGAAGCCAAGCGGCGACGTAGAAATATTGAGGATAAAAAGTCGTGGTTGGAATTCCCACTGGGAAGGAAGCTAGAAGAGTGGAGAGCCAGCCCCCCAACCGTTGTACCGGAATAGAGGGCGCTGGCGGCGGCCTTCTGACAAAGCAGCCCTATGCAATGGCCATTTGCCAATGTCAAGTCGCCAACAGCAAGGCAGAGGAACAGCCCCCGGGAATCCCCTACAGCCAGACTGATACCCAAAGAATAAAATCGACAGCCTCAATCACACAATCCCCACCCACATTCTCCCGTTTTAGTCAAAATACAAATATTTCAACGTCACTCCCGAGAGAAAAATGAAAAAAGGAAAAAATAACAAGTAAATAGTCGAAATTTGTTTCCTTTAGGGATTCAAAAAAAAAAAAAAAAAATCTAAGGTTTACTTTTGAATAAATCATTGTAATTTATTCATTAGAAATAATGTTTGAAATTTGTTTTGCAAATGAGAATAATTAATTTATGTAAAGTACATTAATATTAATGTAATATTATTGGAATGAAAATACAGAAATATTACATACGTATAATAATACGTTATATAATCAAGTTTAGCAAATGTAATCTAATTCCATTTTACTATCAATAAATTTATTTTTTTAAATAATCTATAATTTATAAATTTTAGAATAAATGCTTTTTGTAAAAGAGATGTTATAATGAATTTTTGCAGTTTGTCTCTACTTAACAGGGTATTCGAAGGAGTATTGGCCAAATGACAAAGAAAACCTCCCCCACCAAAAAAAAAATAATAATAAAAAGTAAAAACAAGGGAATTTATAAATTACTAATAATATCAATCAATAATTATACCAATTTCAAGAAAAAATAGAAATAAGTGTAAAGAATTTCTTCAAAATGTATTTTTATACCGGTTTAAGACAAGAAGAATAAAATATTGGCGAGAGATAGAGAGAAGGAAGAAAGGAAGAGAGCAACCACTCCTTTTTCAGGGTCTTACAGTTAGTGTTAATGTGAAGATAAAAGTAAATAAAAAACTAAAAGAGTGACAAAGAGACCTAAAGAAATAAAAGTCCTCATTAAATATATGACAAGTCGCAAAGTTTGGCCCTTGTTGAGTGGGGTAAAGAATGGCATAAAAGAGCCGGTCCTAGCTCGGGTAACTTGTGGTTGCCAAATACATACTAATATGATATGAGTCATTGTGTGTATACACTATAATAGGCCAATATGATTAAAATATAAAAAAGTTTATATTATAAAAATTGAGGTTTTGGGAATGCATGCAGCCAAGGATGAAATGAAACCCTGTTTTATTTTAATAAAAGGGTAAAAATGAGAAATGCAGCTAAGGGTATTTCTTTATTTGGTCAATTCACACAGCTGACGTTTCGGTTCCGTGTTTGAACCATCTTCAGAGCTGGCGAAAAGTCATTGTGAAAGTGTCATAGTGGATTTTATACATTGTTGAAAATTCTTATATAATAAATATATACACAGTGTAAGACGACCAGGTACATAAAATAATGACTTTTCGCCAGCTCTGAAGATGGTTCAAACACGGAACCGAAACGTCAGCTGTGTGAATTGACCAAATAAAGAAATAACCTTAGCTGCATTTCTCATTTTTACCCTGTTTTATTTTGTTTTTATTCGACGACATTTCCTCATTTTTATTCGAAACCTTCCGCAAGACAAAATAAGTGTCACAAAATATACGCTGATGGCATGTATAAATGCTTTTTATAGGTAACAAATTGGATTGTTGCCTATATATTTTTGATTTTTTTCAGTAGGCCTATGTAACTTCTACTAAAAAGCCCTAAAAAGGGCTTTGACTCGAATATTTGAACAATAAAAACTAAATAAAACAGACGTTTATTTCATCCTTGACTGTCTGCATTCAAAACATCTCAATTTATAAAACTCACTTCAACAGCCAAAAAGATTCTATTATTTTAATAAAGTTTTTTTATGCATTTTTGAACTTTTAAGTTATATTTATCACGAATATGTTTATTAAAACTTTTATGGATTGTATTATTATTATTTTGGGAGTTTTCAATTATAGGCCACATTTGTGTTAATTATTAATTAAAAATATAAATACTGTGCAACGTTTCGATTGCTTATTCTGCAGTTGTTTTAAAGTACTGTGCACTTGCTCCGACTCAAGTTCACTTGCAGAATAAGAAGTCAAAATGTTGTACAGTAGTTATTAAATATATTTTTAATAAATAATTAATACAAATGTGGTCTATAATTAAAAACTCTCATAATAATAAAGTTTTTTTTTTAATCCATACAGATAATCTTTATTTATCTCTACAAAAGATGAAAAAATCTTTATATTAAAATATTCAATCTTGTCTTTAGTTCCAATTTTGTTTTTAATAATTAGGTCAATTTCATCTTTAATAATAGCCTACTTTAAAAAAAAAATAATGTTAGATAAATATTATTTTTATTTTCAATTTTTATCCGATAAAACAAAATTTGAAACAAAATTTATTAGTATTCTCTTATGGATTTAGACCAGCGGATTTAGGCTATTGTCCGTTCGAATAGAGACTTCTTTTTGCACTATTTCGATGTCTATACACGGAATAAAAATAAAAAAAAAAGCACAGAAGATGGAGGAGAATCGAGGGTATGGGTGGGGGAGGGGGGGGGGTGCAAAAGCAAGAGACGAGGGATTCTTTTGTCCTTTTGTCCTGGCGTCCAGCCCTTGGGGATCAATCTTGTGCTGTTTTCTGTGGTCGAAACACAATCTGCGAACTCTTTTTCCGGTAAATTATGAGTCCACCTCTTTATCCCAATACTGATGAAAGATTTATAGAATGGATCTAAATGAAAATCAAACAGTACCTATATAAATTCTTTTCTAAGAAATTTTAATCAAGAGAATACATGTTTTTTATATTAATGTATATGCCAGTGTTTTTGAATTGATTTTTTTTAATAATAATTCATTTTTTTTCTTTAGTGTTTATGAATGTGTCAGATTCAATGGGCGATTTATCAACATGCTCTTGATATTATTCAAATAGAATTGTTTTTTTTTTTCCATTACAATGTTTAATACAAAGAATTGAATATCAGAATCAAGGGCGGTCCTAGCCTTACATTTTGGGGGGTCACTGTTTTTTTTTTTATAGTATAAATAAATGGGCCTGGACCCCAATAAATATTTATTAATCAAATATGAGTATCGTTTAAGTCTTAAATGGCGTAAGTTGCCGAAAAGATTGTGTGAATGGGAGAGTGAGTGGGAAAAGTGTGTTAAAAAAAACGATTTGGGGGGGGGCACGACCCCTTGACCCCCCTCTGGGACCGCCCTTGATCAGAATGATACTCTAAAGTTGTTTATTACAAGTGGTTAAGAGGGGGTGATTTGAAAGCAGAACTCCAAGTTACTTTTTATTTTTATTCTAACAAACTTTCTTCTATCTTTATAAATAGAATATAACATGTAAGCTATAAATTATTCCCAAATAGAGGATTGTTTTTAGATTCTAGATGGAATATTTAGCACATCTCAGCAGTGGCGTAGTGAGCTTAACTCGCGCCCGGGGCACAATATCTTTTTAGCGCCCCCCCCCGCATTCGAAAACCATAACATTATACCATTATATAGGGGCGTATATAGAAATTTTTTTGGGAGGGCCCGAACTCAAAAACTTTCTTGCCTGCGGAAAATTTTTTGCCGAATTTTTCCCCCTTCCTGCGGAAAAATTTTATTTTTTTTGCGGAACCAAATTTTTCTGTCACGCGGAAAATTTTTTTTAATTTTTTTCCCGGACATTAAAATTATTTTTTGTTTTGCGAATTTGTTTGGCGCCCCTTTGTGAGTAGCGCCCGAGGCATGATGACCCCCCTTGCCCCCCCTCTCGCTACGCCACTGCATATCAGTCATAAATTAGAAAATTGCTCGAAAATAGTAACATTAAAGATTTAAGGAGAATAGAAACCACGAATAAATAGAATGGTTCATCTATACGCAGTGGAGGTGGAAAAATCATAATATTAATTTTTTTTTCTATCCAAAGAGGGGGAGGGGCATGAGACCAGGACACATTCATAAACACCAAAGAGAAAATGAATAATTAGAGAATAAGAGAAAGTAAAAATACTCAATTGGAAAATACTGGATTTTTTTTTTTTTAAATTTTTTTGTCAAATCAAATGAAATAAATTTTTCTCGCTAGGGATGGGAAGCGAACCCGTGAACCCCCGGCGCGAGAAGCTAGTGTCTTCTCTCTGAGCCACGAGTCAAGGGCTGGATTATCTAGTAATGCATAATAAAAAAAAATTCCGTTCATGTATTCTCTTGATTAAAATTTTTTTTAAAAGTATTTATACAGGTATTATTTGATTTTCATTTGGATCCATTCTATAAGATAAATCTTTCATCAGTATTGGGATGAAGAGGTGGACTCAAAATTTACCGGAAAAGAGTTTCATCCCAACCTTCCTCTGGGGACCGTTAGGGTCTATACGTATTTATTCGCTGACAAAATTTGGAAAAAATAAATATTTCAATGTGTAATTTTTTAAAAGTATCTGGATGCTTAAAAAATTATTTTTATCAATTTTATTATCAAGTCTCTAGTATGCTAAGGCACAAGCCAAAAAATAAAGAAAAAAAGTTTCTAGAATTATTTATTGTTAAAAAACTGGAGTGACTGACCGTAGAGTACACATTTTTCTCTTAACTTAGGTAATTGAAAGTTGTGTGATGTGTTGTCACACGAGACTTTTTTTTGTTTGGAGATATATATTGTTTCTATAGTCCAAGAGGTAAAATTTATAAGTAATCATAGAAGAATATTTATATTTTCTCTTCATTGCATCTAATTTTCCAATATAAATATCGTGGATTGCAAAAATTAGTTCATACTGGGTTGCTCAAAAGTACCGTACACAATCCAAATGACCATCAACTCACTTTCCTCAGAGTTCCTCTAGAGCTAAGTAGATAAACGAGCACAGTTAGAAAGCTTGAGCAATTAATCATTGTTGTGTCGGTTATATGGATTTCCTACCTTCCAGCAACTAAACATTTCTAAAAACAACTGATCGCCTGCTGAGAATCCAAGTGGCGAAAGTCCGAAAATTCAATTTTTGAGTTAAGCCTCCCATGTTTTCACTTTTGTGAGTGCCAAAGTGGCGTAAAATATATTTCCATTCTTTACGATTGATTCTGGCTTATTATTATTATTATTTGAAATTCCTATCGAGATCCCCGTTTATTTGCCCGAGGTGCTTCCGTACACGAAGACACACACCTCAAACCCAACATGCCTCTGGCCGCAGCCATCTACCGGCCCCCTGTGAAGATACATTATTTTCTATGTCTAACTCCTCTTGCGTTCGTTTCCAGCTAATGAACTATTTCTGGTTCCGTCCGGTTCCTTTTATCTAACCTCTTCTATCTAGGTAGGATGTCCTAGTTTGAGGAGGGACTCCCTCAGCACCGTTTAGCCTCTCGCCGCTACACCAGCGAGTCCCCTATTCTGGCCTATTCATTTGTTGCCCGGCTATTTAAATGTACCATCTATTGCAATAGTATTGAGAATAAAGCCCGGCAGTTAATCAGCCCAAATGGCACACGTTCACTAATATATTAAGGTGCGCGTCTCGGGGTGCTAATTTTGGGACTTTCCAGCGGCCACAATTTTGAAGCTATCGACCTCAAATTTTTTTTTAATTAAAGCTATTTAAAATATCTACAACTTATAGAAGCCCTTTTTTTGATTTTCGAAAAAAAAATTTTTTTTTAGATTAATCGCATTAAATAAAAGATATTTTAAAAAAAGGAGCTCTATAAGTTGTAAATAATTAAATTAGTAATCATTGTGTTAAAAAATAATTAATTTTTGCCTTTAATTAATTAGCTGGAAAGTCTAGAATGAAATGCAATTTGTCCCTTGTTTTCCTATGGGGAACACTAACGCCATCTCTTGCCGCCCAGAGGAACTCGGTAGTCAAAAGCTTTCTAACGACTTTTCGAGACGCGCACCTTAAAAAGATAAATTTTTATGGTAATAAAGGCCGATCGCCCAATTGCCTGCTTTGAAAAAGATATTTCTTAGACAGACCAGCTGCCATTTGGGCTGCCTAACTTCCGGGCTTTATTCTCAATACTATTGCAATACATGGTATATGTTTATAAAACTTTCAAACGCCTTTTCTCGAATTGTTGAATTTCGGACTTCAGCCACTATAATTCTCAGCAGATGATATATTATACAAAGTTTTATGTACAATTTTGATTTGGATAAAATAAACCGTTCGAATCATTCATTATTTAGCTTTCTTTAGCTATAGCTCAGATAAGATGTAATTGAAAACAGAAAATACGAGATGAAGGGCTTTGATTTTATTGTCTAAGAACGCTAGAAAGGTTTTTTAAATAAAAACAAGATTTTTTTATTTTACTCTTGCTTTCTATCGGCTTCTTATTTTCAACCAAAGTAATTTCGAGATAGACTAGTGACCCGTTAATCACTAGGTAGCTGACGAAAAAAAATTTTCTATTAGTATTGCGAGTATCTAACTATAATATCAAATTCTAGCTTTTCCATTGTTGAGATATTTTATTCAACATCCCCCTCCCCCCTCCCCCATGATTTTGCAATTTTTTCAATTCATAGACATAGATAACGTGTATTTCCATTAAAATTAATTTTTCACATAAGCACAATACTTTTTAAATCAAGAAAACAAAATTAGTTCATTTGATTTTAACTATTGCTAAGTCCAGGGCTTGGTGTAGGGGTTAGCGTGCTGGCCTTGTATACCAAGGGTCGTGGGTTCGGGTCCCAGATAGTCTTATGATTTTATTTAAGCCATTTGGATACCAAATGGATGCCTGGGATTCCCAGTAGATATTATCATAAATAATGATTATCGTCAAAGTCTTATATGGCCTAAGTTGCCGAAAAGACTGTGTGAATGTGTGTTTGAGTGTGAGTGTGAATGAGAAAAAGTGTGAGTGTTAAAAAAAAAAAACTATTAATATTAATAAATTTTATGTCAAGTTCTTGACTTGGCTTTTCAAATTTATTATACCTAGTATGTACGTTTCTAAGAATATTTTTTTTTAAATTCTAAGTCATTTCGTGTTATGACTTTATGCCATTCAGCGGTTATGATAAAGGATCTTTATCGATTAACTGAGGTGAGAAATTAAGAGTGTTTGAGGGTAATTTTCCCTTTATTAAAAAATAATATTTTCTTCTTTTTAACGACATTTTTACTTTTTTTTTTTAATAAAATTTTCATTCAATATTTTTTAAATAAAATATTTAGAATGTTTTTTAAACAAGAAGGTTTATTATAGATTTTTTCTTTACTTCCTTGCCAAGCTGAATATTTTTCACTTTAATGAGACGCTTCTTAAAGAGAGAGGTTTTTTTTATTTTTTTTTCTTCTGATTTTTTTCATCAATAAAGAAAAAAAGTATATAAAAGCACTGAGTCCCACCCTCTTGAGTGACACGTGTCCATTCATCAGCGTTAGCACGCGATGTGTGCGTGAATTTCTCTATCTCACCTCCGGTGACATATATTGTCACCCTGAATGTGTGAAAGAATTCTTCTTAAGGGGGGGGGGGGAGTTTCGGGGGACGCATCCCGACGATCAATGCACAGCCCCCGGAGGCGGCAGCTTTGCGGCAGCCTCACTCACACTCACCAAAAATCCCTTTACCAAAAAAAAAAGAAAAAACTTGCTTCCCATCTCCAACACGTTTTTAACCCTCTCTCCCCCTTTTTTTTTACTTGCCCCCGAGCATTTTGCAACTTAAAGATTCTCTTTTCAGTAAAAAGACACCTCCTTGAACCAACCACCCCTCTTTCTCTTCTCGCCCCGTCTTCTTCTCATTTCCTTATCTTTGTAAGGGATGAATCCATGTATGCATGAGAGCTTACTGTCACTTTTATTTTTTTAATTACCCATGAATAAATATGGATTATTTACTCTAAGAAAATAGAAATATGAATATCAGAATTAATAATAATTATAATATATTAATATATAATTATATTTTATAGTCATCAGTCATCATTTATAAAAATAATTAAAATAAAGTCAAAACCAGTGGAATATTAAAAAAAAATAAATTAGTCAATAATTTGTTTTTCTGGCCATCGATATGCAAATAAGGAGAATGGAGTCGGTCAATGAAAAAAAAAAAAAAAAAAAAAAAACATAAATGTTGACTTTTCGTTTGAATTATAATAATTTTTCAAAAAAGTGACCGTTTTTAATATTAAATTATTAATATAACTCTAACGATTTCGATTATTTTTCACAATCGATTATTGGGAAAAAATCGATATTTTTGTGGAAAATGCGTTTGAAAAAATCGGAAACTCGTATCTAAAAAAAAAAAGGCCAAAAGAATTTAATGAAAGGGGAAAAAATTTTCCGAAGGCCGAAAAAAATTTTGCTTTCCTAAAAAGGGATTTTGAAAGAAAAAACGGTAAAATGATTTGACTTTTACGGGAGGAGAAAAAATTTTCCGCAGAGCGGAAAAAATTTCGCTTTCCTAAAAAAAAAATTTTGTTAGAGAAAAAAAAGTAAAAAGGTATAATCAATTTTTTTTTTTTTTCCATAATAGAACACCTAATCATCGTACTATAATATAAAGCCCTAGCGGCTGACTTCCTGTTCCTATGTGTATGTTCTCTCGCTGATTGACTAGAGTTACAGGAAGGGGGGGGGGGGGGTTTTAAATTTTGAGAGGAAAATTTGAAAATTTTCAAACAGTGAGCAAGAATAAACTTGATGCATTTGCTCGCCTAAGGCGATCAAGGGGGTCCAGGAGGCGTAGCCCCCTGGCAAGTGGCAAAGCTCTGCCGAAGGCGAAAGAAGTTAACCGTTTGGAAATTTCTTGGATTTAATTAATTTTTACTTTTTCTAAAGATATTTTTCTTCCCCTTTTCTGTTAATTTTGTAAATAACCCAAAAGATTTAGAATGCAAATGTGAGACTCTCGATAAACTGCCAAAGAAAAGACATTGAGGTACATTAATGCTATCTCTTGCGGATCTTAATGATTATTATACTATTATATAACTTGGGTTTAGAATAGTAACGAAGAGAATGAAACTCTAAAAGGGGCTTTTGGGTATTTTGTTAAATAAGGTAATTGTCTTCTTGGACATGGGCACGTAGTTTACTTCTTAAGACTTTAATTTCAAAATAATGCTAATGTCTTAAAAATTATTGATTTAATTTTTTTTACTTTCTCTTACCTCTATATAATATGTTAATATATATAGAGAGAAAGTATAGAATTCATGTCAAAAATTCGATGTCGAAATTTTTATGGATAAACACGTTTTGAGGTCCCTGTCTGTCTGTGTTCAATTTTAAGCATGAAGGAATTGCGATGATGAAATTTTACATTTAAATTAGGCACCTCCCTGGAGCGTGAAAATAAGCTTTTAAGGGTTATTGTTTTAAAAAAAATTTTTTTTTTTTTAATTATGGAAAGAAAAAAAAAGTTTTTTTTGGGGGAAACCCACCCCCCCTCCCGCCCCCCCCACAAGTTTGTTGCGCGCACCTAAATAAAATCGGCCAAAGAGTACTAGTACTTTACTGATGTACTTTTTCAGTTTTTTCGATTTTCTCAAAATTCGCCCTAACGTCTCAAAATTATTTGAAGACCACTTTACTCTTGTACTTCATAGGAAAGATAGGAGAAATGGTTGCCATGGTAACAAAATATAAATATTTTCCCATGATACGAGTATAAATTTTACATCTTGAGTTCTAATGTACCGTCCTGTCGGAAACTAAGTATATGTCGACACAAAAAATCTGGTGTGATTGATCGCACAGGACAAAACTTTCTCTTACCTTCGGTAATCGAAAGTTGTGTTCTGTGCTTGTCACACCAGATTTTTTTTCTTTTAATTAAAAATTGATAAACTTTTAGACGTTCTGTTTTATTTTTTTTTTTTAATTCCATTTATTTAGGATTATACCAAGCAAACACATTTTCTAATTTGAAAACTCTCTAAGAAAATATCATAAATTTTAATATCTTTAATTTGTTACTTAATTTTTTAATAAACTTAATTGATATTTATATTTACTAAGGGAGTTTTTTTAATAAGCTCAACTATAATAATATAAGTAAAAAAAAAAAAAAATAATGAA
Organism: Euborellia annulipes; assembly: GCA_023213315.1. NCBI lineage: Eukaryota > Metazoa > Arthropoda > Insecta > Dermaptera > Anisolabididae > Euborellia > Euborellia annulipes. The sequence goes on along the minus strand of JAKCPI010029240.1, from coordinate 15,987 downwards.
AAAGCTTATCTGAATATGTAAATTAGTCGGTATCAACAAAAAAAGAAACTTTTGTTTCCCTACACCCCAAACAAACCCCTTCAATGATATTAATTAGATGACCATAAAGAAAGCCGGTTGTGTTATATCTAGGTGGTTTTTAAAGAATTATAACGATTGACTCTACCTCTCAACATAAAATAATAATATAAATTTATCTGAAATATCAACACTTTTTTCGCCTAATTAATTAAATAACGAAAAAATTAAACAAAAGTATCCTATAAGTAAATAAAATAGTTAAAAATTTTTTCTGAGTGTTTTTATCGATTAGCAAAAATATACTCACAGTCACAAATATGACTAGTCAAATTAATTTATTGAAAATTCAAATGAATTTCGTACGAAATCTATTAAACTAAAATTAATAATTATAAATAATTTAGATTATAGTTTCCTATCTTTCCGATATTTGAAGTTATACAGGCTATCCAAGAACGAAAGGGGAGTAATCGGTGAATCAAAAATTTCATTTTGAACTTAGTAATAAAAAATTATATGTATGATTTAGATCAGGGATGACACGAGGCCCAGCAAGCATTTCTAAAATTGAAAATAAATATTTTTTTATTTTAATTTTATCATTATCAGTATATAGAAAGGAGAGGCCCTCGGGGCTTGGCGTAGAGGTTAGCGTGCTAACCTCGTATACCAAACATCGCGGGTTCGGACCCCAGGTATTCCGATGATTTTATTTAAGCCATTTGGATACCAAATGGCTTAAATAAGAATGCCTGGACCCTAATATAGAAAAATTCATAAATAACTGTTATCGTAAAAGGCTTATATGGCCTAAGTTGCCGAAAAGACTGTGTGAATGGGAAAAAAAGTGTGAATGTTTTAAAAAAAAAAGGAGGGGAGGAACCATTTCCAGGGACTGAAGGGGGGTTTATGAAATCAATAAGCTAGACCAAGTTCAAAATTCAAAAATTTGTTTATACTAATAGGCCCGTTTAGAATATAGTTTTTTTTTTTTAACCTTTTCCGTCCTCTCCCCCTAATTCACATTCATCATTTTGAAACATGATCATTAGTATCATCCGCTTAATTTATTTATTCAGTATAATTTATATTTGTGGGTTATTTATTAAATTTCTTTGCTATATTAATGATATGAGCTTGCATTATAATAATAACAAAGCAGGAGAGAAAAAAAAACTCGAGTTATTCATTTAATTCCGCTTTAGGCCTTTCAAATTTGTTATTTATGGTATGTTTATTTCAATTACGTATTAAATTTATCAAAACATTTTCATGAGAGAAATGGCTCCGAGGAACTTCTCATTTGTCTCTAAACAAATTTATCCATGTCCTATAATAAACAAATACTGTTTTTATTTCTTATCATATTATTTTATAATGTTTCTTTGAATTGTTCTTTCTTATCATAGTAGTTTTAAGGTTTATTTTTATTATTGTATTAATATTGTTTTGTTTATATTATTTTGATATATATGTATATTTTGTAAAAAATTTTAGCCCAATGGCAGTTGGCTAGACGGGCAGAATAAAAAAAAAATCTGGTGTGCTGTGCGACCTTCGGTAATCGAAAGTTGTGTACTGTGCTTGTCACACCAGATTTTTTGTGTCAACATGTATTTAGTTTCCGACAGTAAGGTACATTCGATTTTCAAAATGTAAAATTTATAAGTATGGGAAAATATTTATATTTTGTTACCATGGCAACCATTTCTCCTATCTTTCCTATGGAGTACAAGAGTAAAGTGGCCTTCAGAAGATTTCAATCACAAAATGAGAATATACATTTTAAAGAGAATCTAAAAAATAATTGATTTTTGAATTTAAAAAAAAATTGTTCGAGCAAATTTTGAGAAAATCGAAAAAAAACTGAATAACTACATCAGTAAAGTACTAGTACTTTTGGGCCGATTTTGTTCAAAATCTTCGTGTCACGTCCCATGGGAGTGCCTAACTTAAATATAAAATTTCAACCTTCTAGCTCTTTTCGTTCTTGAGATATTTTGTTCACAGACACATACACAGACAGACACACAGACAGACCATGTCGCGAAAACCACTTTTTTGGATTCAGGGGACCTCAAAACGTGAAGATCCATCAAAATCTCGACATCGAATTTTTGACATGAAACCAATACTTTCTCTCTCTATATATATTAACATATATATAGAGGTAAGAGAAAGTAAAAAAAAAATACGAATTTGAATCTCGAATTTAATTTTCTTTTTCTATATTAGATCTATTCAAAATAAATTAATCTAAAATCAGCGGGCTTGAAAGAACAACAGCTCTTTGTCACCTTTTCGTGGTCGAGAGGTTAAAGATGTTGACAAGAGTCAATATTGATAACCGAAGGGAAGTGGGATCGGATCCCAGGCATTCGGATGATTTTATTTAAATCATGAGAACACCAAATGTATATTGTATAGCCTATTGTAGTTAATAATAAGTATCGTTTAAAATCTTAATGGCTTAAGATGACTTAAAAAAATGATTGCCAAATAAAGACAAGATTTTATGATTAACTGTGAAGTAGTTCGGGGTTACTTGCCACGGTATGGCTGATGGAGATGCCAGGTAAGAATTTTACGAGATTTTTTTTTTTTTTTATTATTACAAGAATGGCTCAGGTAGAACAGCATTTGGTCAGCTCAAAATATTGGTAAATTTATATTATAACAGCTAGTGTAATGATTTGTACTTTTATTTTTGTTAATTAAAAGGTCCTGAAGAAAAAGACGTTAGAACTCCAAAACGTTGACATATAGTCGGAGGAGAAAATCAAAATAAATTGGCCTGATAATCATCTCAGAGTTTTAATTATCACACCCTTCTCAATCATATTCATCAGCCTGTTCCCTCCCGAGTAAAAATGATTAAAAATGATCGATGGGATCCACACGCCCGCAGCAGGTCCATTGGCTTAGCCAGAAATTTTTGATGGGGGGGGGGGGGGTTCAAGAAAATTTTTTCAAAAATTTAAGATTATTTGAGGGTATTTATAAATGATTTTGTTTTTTTTTTTTTATTATAGAGCTTGAATATCTAGCCATGGCTTGGGTCCCATAGGGGGGGGGGGGGTGAATCCCCAAAACCCACCTGGCTACGCCTATGAGGAGGTTTGAATGGTGAATCTTTAGGGACACACAGGGATATACACGTTCACACAAGGGACACATAGGGATCCACCCCCCCCCCCCCCCACCAGGAACACACATTTTTATTCTGATCACTTTTGATCTACTGTATGTGTCCCTGGTGAGGTCGTGTGTATCCCTATGTGTCCCTGGTGTGGACGTATACCTGTGTGTCCCTAAAGGTTCACCATGCAAACCTGCTGGGGGCGTGTGGATCCCTCGATCATTTTTAATCATTTTTATTCGGGCTACCTTAAACTTAACATTTTTTTTTTTTTTTTTATTTGTTGTCAAAAGCAGCCAACTGCCCATAGAAAAATTTATTTAGACCAATATGATTAGATAATTTATCTAGGATCAATACTTCTCAAAAATCATAAATTATATCCCAAAATTATTGTATAAGTGGTAAAGCCCGCCTTCCGTTTGCCAAAGTATTCAGGAAAATTTTTTCCTCTCCACGAAATTTTTTCCGTCCTGAGGAAATTTTTTTTTTAGGAAAATTTTATTTTTTCGCCTCTTTTTTTCACCCTAAATATCTCGCGGCTCCCCTGAGGCGTTCTCGCGGCACCCCTGGGTGCCGGAACACACAGTTTGGGACTAGCGCTTTATATTATATAGTATGATGATGATAATTTTATAATTCCTTTCCCAATTGCATGTTTGTAAAAACAATTTCTTTTCCCATTAAATCAATCATTAAATTCGATTCAATATTTTTTTTTCTCGACCCCGGAACAGGAAGGGAAATGAAACCTTTGACAAATTGAAATAATGACATAGCGTAGTTTCGTTATAGAACGACCTAAAAAATTATTATTTAAACTACTAGCATGTTTGAAATATAAATAGAATAAAAAAAATGCTGTCTCGAATAATTTTTTTTGTTTCACAAAGGAGAATTTAATATTTTAAGTCATATAAAAATGTTGACATATCGATTAGGATAATATTATTTTCCAATAATCCAATTGAATATTATTCGTTTTCTTTATTTCTTTCTCTCTCTATATCAATTTTTCCAATATTCTACATCTTGACGTTCGTTTACGTATACATACGAGTCAGTATGTACTTAAAAAATAATTCTTTATCCTTCCGATAAAATGTAAATATTTTTTTTTCATTTGTTTTACCCAACATTGGAGATTGCTTGTTTTTAATAATGACGTTGATTTTTTTTTTAAGCAAATATGAATTTTTTAAATCTTTATCTTATTATTTCAGTAATTGGGTGAGGGTTGGATATAAGAAGTTATATCGTAAAGCGAAACACTCGTTATGCGAAACATATAAATTAATGTAATGCGTTCCATGTCGAAAAAATACTTATTCAAAGAAAATTAGTTAGATAAAAGTATGCAAATATTAAATATAAAAGCCAAATTTTAAACTAATTGAACAGACTTTTATTTTAACGAAGTCCATGTATGTATTCGTTATGCGAAACGTCGCTCGTTAAGCAAGTCAATCTTTTACAATTTGTTGTGCTCGTTATGAGAGTGGCTCGTTAAGCGAGGTTGTATTGTATTAATATAGATATAAAATTTCGTAATTGTTGGGTTTGATTTTCCAGCCAATAATTTTATAAATAACATCTATAAATAAGACTGAATTCGGTTTCAGGCCTATAAATTAAGACAATTGCCTCTGAATTTTTTTGTTGATATTTCGAAAATAAATCGTCTCAGGAGAATGTGCCTTCAATGTATCAATTTTCCCTGAAGCTTATATTTTCTGAGGACATTTAATCACCGAAATATAAAAAAAAAAAAACCGGAGAGCATTTTTCCAATAAATATTAGATAACTTGGTAGCTAAATTTAATAAATATCTGTAGAGTAGAATGCGGTGCTAGCCAAAGATGGAAAAATATAAGTTAAATTTTGTACAGCGATTTTCAAGCGACAAAAATTTAATTCAAAAGAATCCGTTACCAATTAATTAAAATTAATTCCAAATAACTTTTAAAGTTAGAAAAGACTTAAACGAAAAAAAAATCAAATAGTGATAAATAATTGTGTGAATCAACATGAAAGAATAATATTTATTTTGTCCTGAAGATAAGCGCGACCGGCTTTCGAAACGTCAACTTTTATTTTTCCAACTTTGGCCGGCTAGTTATAGATATTTATAAAACATTTTGAATTTTTTTATTTTTTAGTCTTTTATACAACTTAGGCCATATAGACTTTAATGATACACATTATTTTAGAAACGATATATTTAAGGATCCAAGAACATTTATTTATACAAGATAGCCTAGGTGCTGATGCACCCAGAAAAGCAAATAAATAAAAAAAAAAAAAAAACATTTATTTATACCATTTAGTGTCCAAATGATTTAAATAAATTCATGGAACTGCATGGACCCGAACCCGCGCCCACTTTTAAGACTATTATTATTGACATTTGTCAACAACTCTAGCCTCTCGGCCATGGACATGGAGGGGGGATTTTGAAAATTAACAAATATGTGAATCATTATATAAATGAAAGATTACTACTAAATCTAGACGCAAATTTTCATCACAATAAATATTTTGTAAATAAATGTTTTATTAAGGTGTCAGATCAATGTTGATGAGGTAATCACAATTCATTAAAATTCTTATTTACATTTGTTTTGATTCGCGCTAAAATCATGATGAAAATGGTAACAAATCAATTTTCATTAAACAGAGCCTAATTTGAATTTTTTTTCCCAAATGAACAATTACTACATTTCCTACAATAAACAACTTTTTTTTAAGTAAATATTTAAACAAACTTACCGCGTATATTTAAAAATCCGAAGCTATAGTGATCATGTAATTAATAGAATAGGGGATAGGATATATTGTTGACTTCAAATCATGCAGATTATTACACGGAGAATGGTATACTAATTCGTATATGCTTTTCGAGAACATGGATAATTAGTAATCATGTAAAACATACTTGAACACAATTAATTGAAAACTACTGAATAGTTTCTGATGTCCTTGTTTTAAGGAAACGATTTATGTCAAGTCTAATCGTCTTACTATGTAAAATAAATTTGCTATTAATTAATTTTGATAGCAAGTAGCAAGAAAAAATAATATGTCCACTTTAAATTAAAATAAAGTTAAAAAAAAAAATTGAAAAAATAAAAAATAAATTTAATTAAATAAAAAATAAGCTTCCAAATTTGGAGAGAAGGAAAATTTCTCTCAAGCTTGGAACACAAATTTTTTTGCCTCAATTATTAAGTTCGATTAAAAATTTAAGTTGTTAAGCAAAAAGGGAGAGAGATAGAGATACAAAATAAGATTCGAAAAAAAAAAAATTGATATCCCCACAGAAAAGTGCAAATTTAGCGTCTGGAGATCTATGCAAAGATCTCAAAACGCTAAATTTACACATTCAAGTGTATTACTGTTCCCTCGAGAATGGGGGATTATGGTCTTGAAAATGTTATAAAATGCCATCCCCCACTACCTGTAGAGGATTCTCTTTCTTGCTCTCGTTAGTGTCGGATAATCAATCATCAAGCTTGGAACCAATAATGAACTTTAAAAGATATCTCATCTATTATTTTTAAACCCGACAACTCCTGGAGGCAGACAACCCACAACACAAAATGTCAAAAAAGAAAAAACAAAATTGTCTCCATTAAAGCGACTTCCGGCTAGGCTCTCAAATAATAATAATACTAATTGAAAATATAAAATGAAATTCAGCGGAAAAATATCTCAACGGAAATTTACACTAGAGCAGTGGTTCCCCATCATGGTGGTTCCCAACCTTTTTTGGCCCATCGCCCCTTTCTGGAGGCTGACTAACACCTATCGCCCCCCTTTTCATTTTCATCGTATGTCTAATTTTAATCTAAAGTGTAAATAATAATGCAGTTTTATTATTTTAAACAATTTTGTTACCGAAGCTATATAAAAACAGCCAACGCAGTTTTATCTATTCACTCTTAGCTTTAGTATCAATTTATGCATTTTACAGAAATATACCTGAAAAATTTACTTGGTTCAAATTGAATTTAATTCATGGATTCTGTGATCTGCATCTGCATTTACGTACAAAACATGATTTAAAATTTTTAACAAAAAAGTAGCCAACTACTTTATTTCAAAGTTAAAAATAAATCAAGTTCCTCAGATAACGTTTTCTTTTGAAAGTGAATAAATACAACTGCAGAAATAGGGGCCAAAACTTTGAAATTTTTTTTTTAGTTAAATTGTGCTGTTAATTACTAACTAAAATAAACCACAATTACTGGCAAAAATTTATTTTTAAAAATACTCCTGGCCCTAGGAGTAGTAGGCAAGTTTTTTTATTATATATCCCTACCGAAATATTTTAAAAATCTAATAATTATAATTTTAATTTTATGAAGAAAATTTCAAAGATGGATCTTTTTTTCGGTAAATTTTTATTTAATGAAAATAAAAGTGACGTTCGATTCTAGATTGGAATTAGATTCTTCAGAATAATTTATTTTTATTACAATTTTTTGTCCTCTTCTATCCTGGCCATTCTCTAAATGGGATATTTTCTTTGATTTTTTTTTTTTTTTTTTTTCTTTTAAATTTTTGTAAACTCTAATAATTTTTCCCCCTATGATTACTCATCGCCCCCTGATCGCCCCCCTGAAAAACCAAATCGCCCACTTGGGGGCGATCGCCTCCAGGTTGGGAACCACTGCACTAGAGAGAAGCAATCCCTGAAGGCAGGCTTTATTTTTATTTATACCTAAAATTTTGTATTTTTGTAATATTGTCAATATATAGGCTTATATATCAATATACTGTGGCTGTTGTACAATTAGATTAATGATAAAAAGCATCTATTTTGTTAACACTCTTTATTTAGGAACGTTAAGAAGAGTGTTAACAAAATAGATGCTTTTTATTTATTATTGGCTGCATCCTCTTCATATCATTAATATATATGATTTTAATTAATATTAGTACACCGCTCTTAAACTTTGTTATGTTTTTTTAGGTGTTCTTGCAGACCAAGGGCGGATCCAAGGGGGGGGGGGGGGGTAAAGGGAGTAATTACCCTCCCCCCCCCCGAGATTTGAGAAAAATATTTTTTTTTTGGGGGAAAAAAATTGTATTTTTATTTAAACTAATTCTTAAAAATTTGATTTGTATATATATTCTGGTAAAAAACTACAGAATGCACCTTTAAATTACCGATAATACGAAAAAGTTGTGTGCTGTGCGACCAGTCACACCAGATACGCCTCAGGCGGGCCGTGCACTTCCTCTCGTTATTGTTTTTAATATTTTTTAAATTTAATGAATCGAATACCGAACTTTACCGAAAGTGTGCCCGCCTGAGACGGACCATGTACATATATTTGCGCCTGTAAATTGTTTAACAAGTAAGTGCAAAGGCTAAGATAATTCACTTTCGAAGATACTCTCTAAATATGAAAAATAATAATGAAAATATATGCCATTTTAAATGCACTAAAACACTTTTAAGAAATAATTAAATTTCGAAAATCTTTAAAACGAGCGGTAATTTAATTTCAGTTTACAATGAAAATGAATTTCTTCTTGGTAGGCCTATATTACTATTTTTTAATTAAAATATTCGAGTACATATTGGATATTATGATCCTGCCTATGAATTGAATAGGAAGGCTCAACTAGTCTGAACAAGTTTTGTCCGGCCTTATTAGACTACTGTATTACACGTAGGCCTATATAAAAATATAATATAGAAAGAAAAGACAGTAATTGTAAAAATAATTTGATCAAGAGAAAAAATTCATTTTGGAAAAGGCGAGTAAATAAATAGTAAAAGAGAAAGTAAAAAATTAGTTTAAAAGAGAGTAAATTCAATGAGACGACGAGAGAGTCTGGAAGAGAAATAAGAGAAAGAGAGAGAGAGAGAATAGTCGGTAAGCAAGAGAGAGAAAAATTCGCGAGAAACGAAGTATTAAAATAAAGATATTTGAGTGATTGAATTAGATTGATTAATTATCCTTGAGGAAAAAATGAAATTGCTAGCATGGCTGATCAATCGAATGTTAGATATGTAATATTTTTACAAATAAATGTAAAATATTAATCATAAATTATATTTCAGTTTGCTTATTTATCTAATTTGATTTAAATTTAACCAACAATTAAAATTAAATTGTAAAAATACCTTTAGAACTAAGGAGGGAAGCTCCGGGAACAGCAACGTGCTGGCCGGTGGGCGCCATGATGCACAAACACTTAAATAAAAACAACGCGGATCAGATGCGAACTCTAAAGAGCCGTGAAGGCTACTGGCCTAGATGACGTGGAGCATCTCCCTATTAAATGAATAGGGCTCTACCTAGGCCAAGAATTTGTCCAACCAATAGGCCCAACCAATAGGTGACGAGAATTTCAGCTGGTGATCGAGTCTAACCTTTGAGAAGGAGAGGGGGTAATGATGACGTATTAATCATAACCCACCCCACCCCCCTCTCCATTCAGAGCATAGCCCTGAAGCGATCATTGAAAAATTACCCACTAGCATCTTTGTTGCAAACAAGAAGGGGCGCGCTAGAATTAGTCCGAGTGCCATTATAATTAAAATAAATTAATTTTAAAAAAATATTTAAGCTCCATTTTTTTTTTTTTATCACCTATATATAGGCCCTATATATTAAATTATTTTTATTTTTTTAATTTGAAAAGAAAATTAATCGTATTATATTTACCAATAGTAGAGTGTTTTTCGAATCTTGTTATAAATTAAAATTTTTATTTTTGAATTTCCAATTTTGTATCTCTTTCTCTCCCTTTTTGGCTTCATAACAGTATTACGTAAGAATAAATAGTTTTATTCATGTGTGTATATAATAATCAAATTAATTAAATTGATGTGCCTCAAGGAATTAATTTTTTTTAGACATTCACACTTTTTTCTCACTCAAACTCAAACCAAATTCGCAGTCTTTTCGGCAACTTAGGCCACATAAGACTTTACGATAATCGTTATTAGTAAAATATATCTATTGGGGTTGAGGCATTTCTATTTAGCCATTTGGTATCCAAATGGCTTAAATAAAATCATCGGAATGCCTGGGGTCCGAACTCGGTATAGAAGGTAGGCACGCTACCAACTACACCAAACGTCCGATGATTTTATTTAAGCCATTTGGATACCAGATGGCTTAAATAGAAATGCCTCAACCCACAATAGATAATATATATTACAACGGTTATCGTCAAAGTCTTAAATGGCCTAAGTTGCCGAAAAGACTGTGTGAATGTGTGTGTGAGTGTGAGTGTGAATGAGAAAAAGTGTGAATGTTTTTTTTATATAAAAAAAAAAAAAAAAAAAAAAAAAAAAAAACTACACCAAACCGGGAGAATTAATAAATCTATAAACAATTTAAAATTTTTTAAACTTATACTAAATGGACTTAACAGGGTGATGATGGTCCATTCTTAGTTAGAAAAGCTGATGGTAAATTATAGTGATCTGATCTTTTTTTTATCTCTTTTATAATTTTAAGAGGGACAGGAATACATAAACTATTTATGTAAGTATTATTGTCCCTCTTAAATTTTTATTTATCTATATAAAAAATGTTTTTTTTTTTTTTTAAAGTGAAACTTTTATTATATCACTACGAATTTTTTGGTTCTTCTATCAGCATGTCGCTTTGTAACGAGGTGACGTAAAAAGCCATAACACTACAAGCCATGACGTCACAATCCGTGACGACAAAAATAAGAAAGTTGAAATTTAATATATATAATGAATTATAAAAAAATAATTGTGAGATTTAATAATTCAATTTTTAAATTGATAAAATATAATTTTTAAATAATTTAAAATATTCAAATCTTCAATCTATATATACTGTATATATATAATCCAGGGGGCGAAGCCCTCCTGGCTAACCGCGCCGCCCGCCGAAGGCGGGCGGCGCGGCTAATTACTAAATAAATATTGTTCACAGTTTTTAACATGCGTCTATTGATTTCCTATTTTCCAATTATTAAATTAAGATTAAAAACGCGATTTTAATAACCTTAATTGAATAATTTTTTGAAAATTTTCAGTTAAACGCCTACGATCCGAAAAAAGTTTCACTTGCATCGTGGTTTCATAAAACCACACAATGATTTTTTTTAAGATTTTACTCACCAAATAATAAGGTGAAATGGGGATGTTATTCAGATGAAAAGAAACCACCTCGAAGTGTAAAGATTCCAAAAATAAATAAAAAAAGATTTTTAAAAAAATGCTTTTATTTAAATTGAACTAAAAAGAGAGAAATAAGAAAGAAATAATTTAATAGTTCTTGTTAAAATTTTTTTAATATTTATGACTTAAAATAAAAGCGTTGGGCGCGAGCCTCGGAATCACTTCGAAGCGCCCCACGCTTTTATTTTAAGTCATAAATATTAAAAAATTTTAACAAGAACAATTAAATTATTTCTTTCTTATTTCTCTCTTTTAGTTCAATTTAAATAAAGCATTTTTTTTAAAATCTTTTTTTTATTTTATTTTTATTTTAAGCTTTTTAGTCATTTAGTCTTATCAAAAATCATCAATATGATAAAGTACCACATTAGTTTGGCCTGTATTGATTTGGTTCAATTGAAAAATTATTCATTATCATAAAAAATAACTCGTAAATATCAAAATTCAAAACTATAGTTAATAGGGCCTTATTTGCGTGAGGCTTCAAATAAAGTACCACATTAGTTTGGTCTATTTTGATCAAAACCACCATATAGTGGCGTCATCAAAAATGACTCTTAAGTATTACATTTCACACCTCTAGCCCATCGGGAAGTCTTTTGAAATTACATTAATTCGCGAAGGGTTTCAAATAAAGTACCACATTAGTTTGGTCTATTTTGATCAAAACCACCATATAGTGGCGTCATCAAAAATGACTCTTAAGTATTACATTTCACACCTCTAGCCCATCGGGAAGTCTTTTGAAATTACATTAATTCGCGAAGGGTTTCAAATAAAGTACCACATTAGTTTGGTCTATTTTGATCAAAACCACCATATAGTGGCGTCATCAAAAATGACTCTTAAGTATTACATTTCACACCTCTAGCCCATCGGGAAGTCTTTTGAAATTACATTAATTCGCGAAGGGTTTCAAATAAAGTACCACATTAGTTTGGTCTATTTTGATCAAAACCACCATATAGTGGCGTCATCAAAAATGACTCTTAAGTATTACATTTCACACCTCTAGCCCATCGGGAAGTCTTTTGAAATTACATTAATTCGCGAAGGGTTTCAAATAAAGTACCCCATTAGTTTGGTCTATTTTGATCAAAACCACCATATAGTGGCGTCATCAAAAATGACTCTTAAGTATTACATTTCACACCTCTAGCCCATCGGGAAGTCTTTTGAAATTACATTAATTCGCGAAGGGTTTCAAATAAAGTACCACATTAGTTTGGTCCATTTTGGTAAAACCAAACTCCCACAATTTGCGTCATCAAAAATGACTCTTAAATATCAAATTTCACACCTCTAGCTCATCGGGAAGTGTCCTTAACAAAGCCATAAAGTTGGTGACCTTGAAAGAGTAAGTTAAATAAAAGCATTTAATTAATTAATTAATTAATAATAAGAACGAAAATAAATCTTTAAAGAAAGAGAAGAATTGTATATTATCAATCTGTGCTAATGGGAATTGTTTATAGTTTTAATAAATAAGAGCAATGCTTTAAGTTTAAGGCGCAAATAGATAATAGACTAACAAGTCTTACGTCGTTTGCTCTAATCCATTAAAACCTAAAAGTCTTTAGAAAGACAAATAATAAGTTATATTTATTATGCACTTAATCAATTGACCCTAATATGTGAATCAAGTAAATTATTATAAAATAGATAGATACTAGAATATCCTCAAATGAATTGAAATGCAGAGTTGCTTAGCAACCAAGATCTCTCTCTATGACGTCAACATCCTTAAGCTTCTAAGAGAATTGCTATTGTTTATAATTAATCATTTCTTATTTAAATAAATGATATGAAATATCTTTCATGCGTGAAGCATTTTTCATAAGGCATTAGGGCATGGGAGGGATTTTTTTCCCTTAAAGAGAGAAGGAGAGGGAGATGTGACCTCGTGTGTCATAAAATCAGAGAACACTACCACCAACTCCATTAGTAAGCTAAGGGTCGGTTGGTTGGCAAGGGACCAGGAAGGACAGACACCCTAAGGGCGGACAACTTGAATGGACTAACTAACATAAACACGGCCATCTTAATTCACAACAACTTGATCATTTAAATTCAGCGAGCCTTAAAAATCAACTTGCTATTTTATTTATTAAAGATTTGAGTTTGAGAAGAAAAAGGCGTAGCCTGTAAATGGACAAATTTGAATGTTGGATGAAGTGTTTTTTTTTTTTTTTTTTTTTATTTCCATATTTGTCTACCGCTAAAATTTAGTTGCGATTTTCTCATGAATTCGTATTTACTTTCTCTAACTTGGAAATACACGTTTTGAAGTTCCCTGAGGTTCAAAAAAGCCTCAATATAGCCTGTCTGTGTGTGAGTGTGGAACAAAATATCTCAAGAACGAAAGGAGCAGGGAGCTTGAAATTTGATATCAACCTGTACCCCCCTGGAACGTAAAACGAAACTTTTTAAATTCACAAAATTGGCCCTTTTTTGTTCTAGTACTGTACTGATGAATTTTTCAGTTTTTTTTTTCGATTTTCTCAAAATTCGCTCTAACGATTTGAATTAGTCCCGGGTAGAAATTCAAAAATCAATTCTTTTTTTTAGATGTTCTTTAAAATGTATATTTTCATTTTGCCTTCAAAATTTCTTGAAGCTCACTTTACTCTTTGTACTTCATAGGGAAAGATAGAAGAAATGGTTGCCAAGATAACAAAATAAAAATATTTTTCTTTGTATATAAATTTTCATCTTGAATTTTATTGAACCGTAGCTAGTTATGGCGAAAAAGCCAATATAAATTTTATAAAAAAAATCTGGTGTGACTGGTCGCACAGCACATAAATTTCTCTTACCCTTCGCCAAGAGAAAGTTGTGTACTGTCCTTGTCACACCAGATTTTCTGTGTCGATATATATTTAGTTTCTGACAGTAAAGTACATTCAAGAGATTTAAAATTTATAAGTATGGGAAAATATTTATATTCTGTTACTATGGCAACCATTTCTTTTATCTTTCCTATGGAGTACAAGAGGAAAGTGGTCTTCAGAAGATGTCAATGGCAAAATGAGAATATACAATACATTTGAAAGAGCATCTAAAAAATAATTGATTTTTTGAATTAAAAAAAAAATCGTTGGAGCAAATTTAGAGAAAATCGAAAAAAACTGAAAAAGTCATTAACTACTAGTACTTTTTGGCCAATTTTTATTAAAAGCTTATTTTCACGCCCTACGAGGGTGCATAACTTAAATATAAAATTTCAACCTCCTAGCTCAATTTCTTCATGCTTAAAATTGAACACACACACACACACAGAGTCAGACAGACCCTGTCGCGAAAACAACTCTTGGACTCAGGGGACCTCAAAATATATATAGTCTATCCATCAAAATCTCGACATCGAATTTTTTGACATGAATCCAATACTTTCTCTCTATATACCTGGCATATGTATATTAACATATACATATAGGTAGAAGAAAGTAAAAATAAAACGTAACGTACTACTCGAAACTAAATATATGTCAACACAGAAAATCTGGTGTGTCAAGCACAGCACACAACTTTGAATCACGGAAAGTTGGCGCTCTGCGACCACTCACACCAAACTTTTACGACCGGTATTTTTAATGATACATTTTTATATTTTCAGACATATTTACCAGTTATTTATAGCAATTGGTATCAAATTGATTTAAATAAATTTTCGGTGATTCCCCTAGGCTTTAAAAGATAACCATGTTAACAGTTTTTAACTCTTAAAAAAAACTTAGAGGTAGTCAATTTATTTATTCGTCTAAGAAAAATTCTATTAATATTCAAATTCAAATATTTTTCATATATTTACAATACAGTACATTGAATTTCGACAAATAGTACAAATTTTAGGAAGAATTAGACATCTTTCTTTCTAGAGCTTATCTCTTTGAAAATCCCCGTTTCTAAATTCTGGCATGTTAATTCCATTCCACTAATTAATGGTGTTCGGATAAGTTTCGATAATTACAGGGGGGGAAAGTGCCTTTTGCCCCCCCCTGCAATTTCCACAGGAAAAGGAATATAGCCTAAGGCCTTTGTCTTCTTTCCTAACATATCTATAAAATAGGTGTATTTAAAATAATATATTTTTCTTTAATAAATAAGCGAAAGAAAGAAGGAAGCTAGTTGTATTTAATTTATTAAGGCCCATTAGGCTGACATACTTTCAAGCGGTCTTGATTATGAACATCTTCAGTATAAGTTACAAAGAAATTCTCAATTACATATGACGCTACTAACAATATATGATAGAAATTAAATAAGAATATATAAATAAGTTTAATTAATTGAGATTGAAATTTGTTGATACACAAAAGCAACATAAAGTCAAGAATTGTCTGAACTCATTGTTGCATTGGGTCTCTTCAAATTTCAACCTCAATTATTTAAACTTCTCTATATTTTTATAAGTTACTTTATTTAACTTCATGATTAAATGATTCTTTTCACATTATTACTACATTTTTGCCATTTATCGTGGTTTATTAATATCAAATATTAACTATACAAAATTACAACGTTCGGCCATTTTTTGCAGTGCCTTCATTCATGATATTTTCACGTTAACAGCAGCCAGCCATTTGCTCTTAAAAGTGAATACATCACCTGATGAAGGCTGCTGTGAATAGTGTTCGAAACTTA
>JAKCPI010029239.1:0-38724 GCA_023213315.1 Euborellia annulipes | reverse complement strand
TAATTATTTATATTCCCACTTTCTTTTTCTCTCTTTTTAATAAACTCATAATAATATCCAATTTGTAATTATAACACTCTGATAAAGTATGACACCCACCCGGGGGTGAGAGGGTGTAAATCACCCCCTTCTAATAAACTAAAATATTATTTTTTTTAATAGATAAAATTTAAAAACAAAACTTATTAATTAATTCACTATTATTAACATTTTTTCTTTAATCATATGAAGTCCGTTCTCTTTTTCTCTCTCTCCTCCCCCACCCCATGCTTTTCTTAACAAAAACTCTAAAACTTCTATTATAATTAGTAATTAAATATTTTTTTAAATTGAAAAATTAAATTCTTAAATTTCGTCTATTTCTTTGTTATTTGTGCAAAAACGACGTTCGTTCACCCCCCAAATTCACGACTCCCCGTTTGATCATCTAATTATCAAGGTATTTAATAAAGTGGGATGAGAGAGGGTGTAATCCACCCCTTCTTAGACGCCAAATTACTATTATAAATAAAATTTCAAAATAAAAATTATATTTTTTATAAAATTCTTTCCTCCAATCAATTGGGGTATGTTCTCTCTCCCTCCCCTTAACAAGGGCGGATCCAGAGGAGTTTTTCAGTGAGGGGGAGAGGTAATCTGGTGTGAGTGATTGCACAGTACACAACTTTCTCTTACTTTCGGTAATTTAAAGTTGCATTCTGTATTTGTTTGCCAGATTTTTTTTTTGTGTCGAAATAGATTTGAACAAACAAACATCCCTACTGAGCATTTTGAGGGACCCACTTTTTTTGGAATTAGGGACCCTCAAAACGAGTATATATCCTCGACGTCGAATTTTTTGATATGATCGCAATATTACATATTTAGTATATTTTCATTTTTTTTTTCTCTTTTTAATAAACTCATAATAATATCCAATTTGTAATTATAACACTCTGATAAAGTATGACACCCACCCAGGGAGTGAGAGGGTGTAAATCACCCCCTTCTAATAAACTAAAATATTATTTTTTTTTAATAGATAAAATTTAAAAACAAATATTCTTTATTAATCTCTATTATTAACATGTTTTTCTTTAATCAAATGAAGTCCGTTCTCTTTTTCGCTCTCCTCCCCCACCCCATGCTTTTCTATCATAATTAGTAATTAAATATATTTTTTTTTTAATTGAAAAAATAAATTCTATTTCACTGTTTAATTTAAATCAGTAATTTTCAAAGCCTGGAGTTCATCTTTTTGTGTGACATTAAAAAGTGAAATATTTTATATGAAACTAGCTCCAAGACCCGCCTTCAGCGGGCTTTGGGCCTAGCCAGTGTCCCTTGCTCACCTTCGGCAAACATGTCACCGTCGAGGAAGGACAAGACTTTTACCAATTTAGGATTTCAATTAAAAATATCTCTGTGAAATATAAATGGGAATAATTTTTACTCTTTAAGTTAGAGTTGTGCAGAGAGACTTAGGCCTGCTCTAGGGAAGTACAAGTCGAGCCTCTAAGCTTATCGGTCCGTCATTCGTTTAGTGTATTTATTTAATTCCCTTTTTTTATTTATTTTGGTTTGTTAATGAATAGTTTTTGATATAAATCGCCCCACTTCGTTCAATGCACTCCCTTAAATTATATATTAATTCATCTTTAATTTTTTTTTTTTTTTTTTTTTTTCAATTATTTTATTTTAAATCCATTTGCTTTTTTCATTAAAACATTTAATATTTTATTTTTAATTATTATTTTTAGTGATGACCAAATCTACACACACACACACACACACTCAAACATGGTAGAAAAGCTTGTAGGCCTACATAAATATATAGGTACATATGCAAATTCAAATTTTATTTTTGGCTTTTTTTCGATTTGAAACCTAATATAAGTAAATTATTTTGTTTGAAAATTTCTTTTAGCTTTCGTTTTACTTTCTCTTAACCTCTATATGAAATAAATACAGTTTGGCGATCTTGTTAAAAATTCGATGTCGTGATTTTAATGGATATACACGCTTTAACGTCCCCTGAGTCCAAAAAAAGGGTCCCGCAAATTGGTCTGTCTGTGTGAAAAAATCTCAACAACGATAAGAGCTAGGAGATTAAAATATTCTATCTAAGTTAGGCACCCCCTTAGGGGGCTGTGCGCCAGTCACACCAGATTTTTTATCTTTTTTTTATCTTTGAAAGATTCTTATGGATGTTCTTTTTTTTCCTATCTTTTACACAAACACATACATTTAATCTGGTGTGATTTGTCGCACAGCACACATCTTTCGCTTACACTCGGTGATAAAAAGTTGTGTCACACCAGATTTTTTGTGTCCACATATATTTTTTTTCCGTCGATATAATAGAATTCAAGATATAAACAAAGGAACTAATCTCTTCTTTCCTATTTCCGGAAGGTAAATAAAGGTTGGAAACCGCTTGTCTAATATTATTTAAAATCTTTGACGCTCTTCAATTTAACTAACTGAAGATTATTTAATTTTAATATTTATTTATTATTTAAAAAATCTGGTGTGACTAGCCGCACAGCACACAAATCTCTTTTACCTTCGGTTGGAAGTTGTGTTTGTGCTTGGCACACCTGAGTTTTTTTTTTACAATAAATATTTATCGATATTTAAATTCGTGATATAAAATTTATAAACATAGAAAAATATTTATATTTTGTTACCATGGTAAATATCTTAAAAAATTTAATAATCTTCAGTTAGTTAAATACTGGCACTACCATATAATTATAGATTTTGAATAAATGGACCCTGTTACGCATTAGTGTGTCAAGCGCCAGTTACCGAGTTTTGAGAAAATTAACATTAAAGTTTTTTTTTTTTTCATTGGATTATATATAATTTTTTTTGTCAATTTTGCAAGTAACATTGAATATAAATTTTTTTAGGACATATTTAATAAAAAATACTATTAATTTAGCATTTGAAACAATATTCCGTGCTTAACTCATTTTTTTTTTTTTTTTTTTTTTAAACATTCATACTTTTTTTTCTCATTCACACTCACAATCACACAAGCATTCACACAGTCTTTTCGGCAACTTAGGCCATTTAAGACTTTAAACGATATCCGTTATTTATAATTATACATATTGGGGTCCAGGCATTCTTATATAAGCCATTTGGTATCCAAATGCCTTATATAAAATCATCGGACTGCCTGGGGTCCGAACCCGCGACGTTTGGTATACGAGGTTAGCACGCTAACCTCTACGCCAAGCCCCGAGGGCGTGCTTAACTCAATTTTTAATTATTTCACGCTTGACCCACTATTGCATAACAGGCATGGGCGTAACTAGAGAATCTGGCTGGGGGGGGCCATGGGACCAGCCATCCTCGCTGGGGGGGGGGGCATGAGACCAGATAACCTCGGTGGGCGAGTCATTCCACGTCAAATCGATACACTTTTTAACCTCACCATCTCAGATTATAGAGAAAAATTAATTAAAACAACCCTTGCGTTAGTTTTTTGTCATAATTGGGAAAAATTACACAGGCTAACAGTGATTTTGGTACCGGGGGTATTTTGAGCTGATCTCCGAGTATATGCGACGTCCTTTTTCCAAAAATGTCGTCCGTTTTGCTCGAATAGCTCTAGTTTTAGAGATATAGAGAATATAACGTTTTAATTGAAATTCTGCTCTAAAGTGGCTCTTATTTTGAGTTTTCTAGATTTTTTTATGGTGTTTTCTCTTAAAAATATACAGGTAGCTAAGATACATAGAAAATCTAGAGATTCTGCCCAATCAGAAGTGATTTAGTGGTGCAAAACACGGCTAAAAGTTGAAAAAAATTCAATTTTTCCAGCCATCATTCATTCGTGCAAATCGGTTAATTATTAACGAAATTATAAACAAAATAGTTAATCTACAAATCAAAGATAAGAAAATTTTATGATTAAGATGGTGTTTTGCTTAGAAGAATTCTTGGGTGTAGTGATAGCGCTGAAATAACAAGTTTATAATTTCTTTAATAATTAACCGATTTGCACAAAGGAATGATTTCTGGAAAGCTAAAGAGTTACAGAATATCGTACATATATGTTTTTTGCATTCAGAGATGTTAAAAAAATTTTAGGGTTGTCTAAAGTTAAGAAAAACTGGAAAAATTGAATTTTTTTCAACTTTTAGCCTTGTTTTGCACCACTAAATCACTTCTGATTGGGCAGAATCTCTAGATTTTCTATGTATCTTAGCTACCTGTATATCTTTAAGAGAAAACACCATAAAAAAATCTAGAAAACTCAAAATAAGAGCCACTTTAGAGCAGAATTTCAATTAAAACGTTATATTCTCTATATCTCTAAAACTAGAGATATTCGAGCAAAACTGACGACATTTTTGGAAAAAGGACGTCGCATATACTCGGAGATCAGCTCAAAATACCCCCGGTACCAAAATCACTGTTAGCCTGTGCAGAGGCGTACAGAGGCAGTTGGGGGCCTGGGGCGGCACTAGAAGAAAGGGGGCCTTATATTGAATTTTTTTTTTTGGGGGGGGGTGCTCATCTTTAAATATCCTTCTCCTCCATACACAAAAATATTTTTAAAATACCGTATATCCCTGAACCCCAAGGCCCCGGGGCCTCTCAAAGAGAAATTTTCATTAAATTTTGTTTTTTTTTTATCTAAATTTTTCCGTTTTTACTTGAGCCCTGAGGGCCCCGGGGCCTATTTAAAGAGAAATTTTCATTAAATTTTCTTTTTTTTTAATCAAAATTTTCCCATTTTTACTTGACTCTGAGGGCCCCGGGGCCTCTCAAAGGGAAATATTTAATTTTTTTTTATATATATATATGAGGGCCTATGCCGGCTCGGGGCCTGGGGCGGACCGCCCCCCCTCCCCCTCGGTACGCCACTGAGCCTGTGTAATTTTTCCCAATTATGACAAAAAACTAACGCAATGGTTGTTTTAATTAATTTTTCTATGATCCCATCATGATCCCTCGATGAGGCTTATATTATCTTTTAACCTTTAAGCAAGGACCATTTTAGAATTTTTTCAAAATTTTCGAAGTGGTACTTTTTGAGAAAAATTAATTTAAATTTTTGATTTTGAAATTAAAATTTTTTTTTATTACCACCCCAGGTGTGTTGTATATCATTGGAAAGGGTGTCTGAAAAGCTGTAAAATGACACCTCATTCATCTCTCTATCTCATCTCTAAGAGATTTTAGAGCAATTTAAATAGATGTGGTTAGGTCGATTTTTTGCCATTTTTGACAAATTTAACCCGCCATATTTCTTAAACGAGTTGAGATATCAAGTTGAAATTGGGGCTTTTTCTTAGTCTCTATTGACTCTACCTATGACCCAAATTTCATACAAATCTGAGATGGTGATGTTAAAAAGTGTATCGATTTGACGTGGAAAGAATGACTCGGGCCTGGAAAGCCCCATATTTTCTCAATTTTTCTTGGGGCAAAGATCTTTCTGGGGGGGGGGGCCACGAGCCTTCTGGGGGGGGGCCAGGCCCCCCCCGGGACCCCCCTAGTTACGCCCATGATAACAGGGTCCAAATATTAGGCAAGCAGTTTCCAAACTTAATTTTATTACACCTCCCCGAAAAAAATTTCTTCGCTTCCACACCTATTTTTTTTAATAGAGGTTAAAAAAAATAATAATAATAAATAATAAAAACTTTATTAGAAAAAAAAAAACAAAACTACAATTACCCGAATAATAACAATGTGTTGGCTCCCCCCCCCCCCCCCCCCCCGGTTGGAAATTATTTATATAGACCATAATTCATTCATAATTTATTTAAATCAAATATCAGGTAATTTTTTATTTTTTTTATTTTTAATAGTATAAATAGATTCTTATATAGAAAATCTTTCCAATAAATTTCATTCAATCATCAATTAAAGATAGTTCAATTCAAATCAATATATGATAGAATTTTTTACTTTCTCTTACCTATGTATATATGTAATATATATATAGAGAGAAAGTATTGGATTCATGTCAAAAATTCGATGTCGAGATTTTGATGGATCTTCACGTTTTGAGGTCCCCTGAATCCAAAAAAGTGGTTTTCGCGACATGGTCTGTCTGTGTGTGTGTGTGTGTGTGTGTGTGTGGGGGGGGGTGTGTCTGTGTTCAATTTTAAGCATGAAGGAATTGAGCTATGAGGCTGAAATTTTATATTTAAGTTAAACATCCTCCTGGACCGGAAAAATAAGCTTTTAATCAAAATCGGCCAAAGAGTACTAGTACTTTACTGATGTACTTTTTCAGTTTTTTTCGATTTTCTCAAAATTTGCTCCAACGATTTTTTTTTAAATTCAAAAATCAATTATTTTTTAGATGCTCTTTAAAATGTATATTCTCATTTTGCGATTGAAATCTTCTGAAGACCACTTTACTCTTGTATTTCATAGGAAGATAGGAAAATGGTTGCCATGGTAACAAAATATAAATATTTTCCCATACTTATAAATTTTACATCTGAATTCATATGTTCCGTACTGTCGGGAACTAAATACATGTCGACACAAAAAATCTGGTGTGACAAGCACAGAACACAACTTTCGATTACCGAAGGTAAGAGAAAGTTGTGTGCTGTGCGCCAGTCACACCAGATTTTTCTTTATAAAATATTATTGAAGATCAATGACCACTGGGGCTTAAAACCATCCTCCTACCCTAACTCTCTTGAAAAATATACCTTAAATAGAATAAATTTATTTATTATATTATTTTTTTTATTTTTCAGATGGCAAACAGTGTAAGAAGAGTCATCACCAGCCTTCACTTCTCATCAACCTGCTAGCTGCTCCTGTCTTCAGGGCTCAAACTGCGCTTCCAGCACCTGCAGTACAACTAAGGCTTGTATATTTTTATTAGCGGGGCGCAGAGCTAGATATATTTAGGTTTTTTCAAAATTTCTTTTTCTTTTTGATTCGACTTCAATAACTTATTTTAGATAGATTAAAAAATAAAAATAGGATGTATTAATATTTTCTTTCTCCATTCCAGGATCCCTAATTTAACCATTTTTTTCAGAGCCCCAATTCATCGATTGAAGACATCGTGGGATAACAATGGATGTGTATGTAAGTAGGTTTTCTTGTAAAATTTGTATTCTATTACGAATGCAAATGAAAACATCCACCGTGGGACATCATCTTCATGAGACAAAACAAAGTGTTTAGCTTTTAGGTTTATCAGTCATAGGAAGGATATGTGTATTGGGGTATCTCTTCATCTCTTTCTATCTTTTTTCTTTTTCAGCTTAATTTAAATGTTAAATACACATAATCCTTTAAGTTAGATATACTACATTATATAGAATCTAGGGGGAGATAAAACATTTCTGCGCTCACGCTTTCATTTTTTTGGAGGGGGGGAGGGGGGGGGGGTCTAGGCCTCAGGATCCTCTGAGTATCAACTGAATGTTTTTCGATTGGGGAATGATGTTCTTATACTGGCATAGGTGTTGTTATTTCTTTCCCCATTGTTCCCAAATAGGACGGCAGTGATTGGGGCACTGCAACGTTAGGTGATTAGGATAGGGATTCCCAGAAAAGAATGTCTATTCCCTAATTGACTGATGTTCAGGAGAAAAAAGAGGATTCTCTATTAACGCGTTTTTTGCAAGAAAGATTATCTAAATCTTTCAATCGAAAACCGGTCGTCCACTGGATTCTTGGCCTGAATGTTTTAGTAGAGGGTAGGTTAGAGGCGGAGTGGTGCGCTCTTTGGATAGGATAGGTGTTGTTTAGCTTTTTTATACATTCCGACCCTCACCATACTCTTACTGAGGCATTCAGGTCCTTGACTCCGGTCTTGTACTTACCGGGATTCGCATCCTAACACCGTTTTTTCTATTTTCATTTCTTCTTCAACTTTACTTGGGTGTGGGCGCGTTTCACCGTTCCGTTATCGATAACTTTTTTGAAATATAGACTTACCTGTCTATCGGGAGTGTTCGTGTTTCGCGATCGTCTCAAGAAAGAAGAGGCTCTCCACTGAAGAGTTAGGTGGCCAACTGAGCCACAGAGGGGATTGGGTGTAGGTTAGATTTTGAAGACAGAAGACTTGGGTTTCTGCGAGTACTTCTTCAAGGTAACTAATTTTTAATATATATAAAAGGAATTTGAAAAAAAAACAGCTGATTATTAATGAAATATCATTGACAATACTACTAACCAATTATTATATATTTCAATGATATAAAAAGAGGATGCAGCCAATAATAAAAAGCATCTATTTTGTTAACACTCTTTATTTCGGAACGTTTCGGCTATGATCAACAAAGCCATCTTCAGCCCTCCAAGCTAGAAATATATACATACATTCATTAAATAATTGTTTTGTTAATAAATCGTCATAATAGTAGCTAGCTTGGAGGGCTGAAGATGGCTTTGTTGATCATAGCCGAAACGTTCCGAAATAAAGAGTGTTAACAAAATAGATGCTTTTTATTATTGGCTGCATCCTCTTTTTATATCATTAATCTAATTGTATAACAGCCAGAATTCGTTATATATTATATATTTCATTTTTCAATTCTCTCAAGATTTTTTTCAAATTCCACTTTTAATAATAATAATAATATTATTAATATTTATAATTTTCTCCTTTGTTTCAGATGGGTGGTTGGGAGTGGGGGCTGCACTTCGGCGTTCTTCGAATGCAACCAAGTGAATTCTTCAGTACGTAAATATTTAATTAAATCCATTCAAAATAATTACTCAAAGATATAAGAAAAATATTATTTTCTTTTTTTTTAGTCAAGGGCGGCATCATTATAAAAATTTAGAAATATTATTTCTCATCATTCTTAATGCCGGGGTGGCATGAAAATTTCAAGTTAAAATAAATAGAAAAGCATAACAAGAAAACAGTGACTTTGATAAATCGGATCTAAAACGTCAACTCAAATAAATAAATATATTTTAATTTTGATAAATAAAATAAAATATCAAATCTTAAGTAGGCCTATTAATTTTTTTTTTTTAATCACGCTAATTACTTAATATTAATTTTTAAATTTATTTTTTTTTAGGTGACACGTCAAAAAGAATAAACAAACAAAATAAGAAAATATTCGCTCAATTTTCACTATATCATGTCGCCATATTATTCCCTCTAATAAAGTGAAATAATTAAGAAAAATGATATTCAAATATCAACATCAATGAACTTGTTTAGAAATAAAAATGAATATTTGAATTCTGTGAATAGACTCTACCTATTGCTTCGTTCTGGTAAACTTGATAGCAATATAAGAATTGGGCAAATTTATCATTGATCCTCAATATGTTAATGAATCTTTAAAAATCATCTTGCATCAATCAAACTCTACAATCAGCCATAAACATCATGATTTGCCCAAGAACTCTTTTGGAGGATAGGGAGGGCTGTAAGGGGAGATGTGGAGGCCCTTTAAAGAAAAATCAACTTGAGAAACAGGTATGTTGATCTTGGCATCATTGTTATCTTCCTTTTGATAAGTGAGACAGATTCTTAAAGATATCTTTTTTGCAGATTTGACCACTGCAACTGGAATAAGCTGAATTGAAAAGGGAATCCGTGAGACCTTCAACTCCTCCTGAAGGTGAATATTTTAGGCTTCTACTGATCATCTATCTATATATAATAAATGCGGTGTGTCCGTCTGTCTGTCCGTCCGTATTTTTTAGATGCTCTTTCAAATGTATATTCTCATTTTGCTCCCAAAATTGTTTGAAGCACACTTTACTCTTGGGCTTCATAGGGAAAGATTTTTTTTTTTTTTTTTTTTAAGGTCCTTCTCGGCATCTAAGGCCATTTAGACCCCATCCCTATTTATTTCAAATGATTTGTAGTCAAATCAAATGAAATAAATTTTTCTCGCTTGGGATGGGAAGCGAACCCGGGACTCCGGTGCGAGAAGCTAATGTCTTCCCACTGAGCCACGGCTCCCGGGCTCATAGGGAAAGATAGGAGAAATGGTAACAAAATATAAATATTTTTCTGTTTATGAATTTTATATTTTGAATTCTAATATATTGGCGGAAACTAAATATATATCGACACGAAAAATCTGGTGTGACAAGCACAGAACACAACTTTCGATTACCGAAGGTAAGAGAAAGTTGTGTGCTGTGCGCCAGTCACACCAGATTTTTTCCCTTCCAAGTCGGTTGCCACGGTGACGCTATTGAAGTAGGACAGTACTATGTTTATTTTGAATAGTTTACTTCTTATTTCAGAGAGATCCACAATTTTGGTCATTAGATGAACCTTGTACAGTGAGCGCCACAATTAAGTCCCCACTTGATAGCTTTAGTCTTAAGTATATGGTGTAAAGTGAAATAATTTTAATGACCGAAAAGGCAAAACGTAAGATCTGGTACAGATGATTTTATTTTATCTTTTAAAATTTCACCATTTATCATATTCTATACCATATACTTAAGGCTAAAGCTATCAGATGTGGACTTAATTGTGGCGCTCACTGTACCAGATCTCATTGAGAAAATTTATCTTGCCAGATCCGGGAATCGAACTCGAATCATGTTACTTTCTTTTAATGGAGAAATTCTGACCTAACCCCCCTCCCGTATACGAAAAATAATCCTAACAACCTGACTGACAGTATTACTGATCTTATAGGCCGTGGGTCTTCTTCTATCATCGCCTTATTCCCGCAGTGCGGGGTCGGCGGACCTAACTCTTCCCCTCCATTCCCCACTACATGAGTTTTTGCCACTGAGAAGGATAAAACAGACCGGCCCGTCGCACGGTCTGACCCCTATTGAAAATATAGAAGGAAGAGATAGACATACAAAGAGCAAAATAACTGCCTGTCCCAGATCTATTAATGGTCACCAAAACGTCACTTTTAGGTTATAAAAAAAAAAAAAATTATTATTATTAACCAGACTATATGTTATATAGCTCCGCTTCTGTTTTATCTAATAATTTAGATTTTTTTTTTTTATTTCATCATTTGCAAACTAGCCTATCATGTATTTATCTATATCTCTCTAGATTAGAGAGATCGGGTATGTCTGTGTGTGTGTTGGTTTGAGTGGGTGTCTATGAGAAAGGTGGTATTGAATTGCTTTTGGAAACATTAAACGGGAGGCAGCAGAAGCAGAGAGAGAGAGAGAGGGGATTCAAGCAAGTTAAGCAGATGAAGAGAGGCGTGGTAATGGATATATCTCTCTCTCTTAGTAGACACTCAGTCACTCACTCTCGAAAAAGACATGCGACACCTGTGCTTGCTTGTTTTCCAATTGGAATGCCTTTTGCTTTTGTCAATGAGAGAGAGAGAGACGGAAAATATTTTATCTCTCTATATCATTAGTTATCTTCCTCCTCCTTCTCCAAATATATATATAATATATCATATGACCGTTTTTTATTTTGCAAATAATCTCTATCTATCTATCAATAAAATCAAAGTTCAAATATTGTCGCCTACATGAAATTATATATTCTTTTGTTTCTTTATTCTTAGCTATCTGATGTTACTTAATAAAAATTTTTAGATAAAAGAAGACTTTGATTTTTTTATTTTAATAAATGATTATAAAGATATTGTAAATGATTCAACTATTTTATAATTAAATTTAACACAAAATCATTAAAATTGTCTTATATTTTAAATACCTTTATTATAATATTTTCATTTTTGAATATTTTTATAAAAACAAAATTTTTAATTATGTTACAGTTAGTTTCAATATTAACCACCCCCTCCCCCCCCTAGAGAATATAAGCGTGAACTTAGACAACTAAAAGGCTTAGCTGGGGTAATTGTTGTCTCAAAAAATAGTATTTCCACTGCAATATTTAAAAAAATTTATAGTTTGGAGGGAACTTAGTGAAACCTCACATATACTAATTATTTAAAAAAAAAAATTTATTTATTTATTTTCTAAGCACTCTGGTTGTCTAACTTCAAGGCTCTATTCTCTAGGGGTGGCGGTTAATATTGAAACTGACTGTACATTCAGAGTCGTAGAGCGTGGTGGTGATTGGGAGGGGATCCCCGTACGGAAAAAATGTGGCAAAAAATATAAGCTTAAAATGTAAGCTAGATCATATTTTAGGTTATAAGCAAATATATAAGCAAGAATATATAACATTTTAGCGTTTTATTATAAGTTCAAACTTATAAGCCTAGGCTTATATTTTATATTATAATTCTCAGGATATAATCTTACGCTTATAATTTAAATTATAAATTTTAAAATATAATTTATGGTTATAATCTATATATAATATAACCCCTTGTCGATGGCGGGGTAATTACCCCTCCTCCCCCCTTTCTCTGCTATTTTCGCTTTCTTGATTTATTTTATCTAAAACTCGTAGACATTCACTTTTATAAATTAAAATCTCGAAATTGATAAACGTTTTAAAAATTAAATGATGTTGAATTTTGCATCGTGATATATCACGATATAAAAATAAGACATAACATTATATGATAAAATTATTTTTAGGTTGACAGCTTTATTTGTAGAAACATATTCTTCTGAAAAAATTGATTTATAAAAAAAATAAATAAAAAAAAAAAAAAAAAAAATACAATGCTTTAGATAAATACATACCGGTACATACAAACATTTTTCCCAATTCATTTTTATAATATAGATATAGATTATTTTAACGGTTAATTATTCATGAACTTAAGATTTTTTGTGAATCATATCCCTTCCGGGACTCTCCCGGAACACAGACAAAAAATTTAAGCCGATATTTTAGAATTCAAAATGTAAATAAATAAAAAATCGTAAACATGGGAAAATATTTATATTTTCTTACTACCCGTACGGAAAAAATGTGGCAAAAAATATAAGCTTAAAATGTAAGCTAGGTCATATTTTAGGTTATAAGCAAATATATAAGCAAGGATATATAACATTTTAGCGTTTTATTATAAGTTCAAACTTATAACCCTAGGCTTATATTTTATATTATAATTCTCAGGATATAATCTTACGCTTATAATTTAAATTATAAATTTTAAAATATAATTTATGGTTATAATCTATAATATAACCCCTTGTCGAAGGCGGGGTAATTACCCCTCCTCCCCCCTTCTTTCTCTGCTATTTTCGCTTTCTTGATTTATTTTATCTAAAACTCGTAGACATTCACTTTTATAAATTAAAATCTCGAAATTGATAAACGTTTTAAAAATTAAATGATGTTGAATTTTGCATCGTGATATATCACCATATAAAAATAAGACATAACATTATATGATAAAATTATCTTTAGGTTGACAGCTTTATTTGTAGAAATATAATTTTCTGAAAAAAATTGATTGATAAAAAAAATAAATAAAAAAAAAAAAAAAAAAAAAAAAAATACAATGCTTTAGATAAATACATACCGGTACATACAAACATTTTTCCCAATTCATTTTTATAATATATAAATTATTTTAACGGTTAATTATTCATGAACTTAAGATTTTTTGTGAATCATATCCTTTCCGGGACTCTCCCGGAACACAGACAAAAAATTTACGCCGATATTTTAGAATTCAAAATGTAAATAAATAAAAAATCGTAAACATGGGAAAATATTTATATTTTCTTAACATGGCAACTATTTCTCCTAATTTTTATTTTTTTCTTATTTTACCGGTTAATTATTAATAAGTGCCTTCGTAAGAAACTAAAGAGTCACTGTACCATCATGAATATGTATAATCAGGGGCGCCGGAACGAATTTGAATCAGGGGGGGGGGGGGGCAAAAAAAATTTTTTTTAGAAAATTAAAATAATTTAATATGTTTAAATAATATAAAACAAAAACAAATCTACTATAAAACTTTAAAAATTTAAAATAAAATCACAATTTTAATAAAATTAAAATTTTAAAAAATTTGGTAGTGTTTTTATCAAAAATTTTTGGAAAAAATTTAGAAAAAAATGAATTTCTTACTCTTTTAATTTTTTTTAATTTAGAAGATTTTATTTTTCAAAAGTAAAAATATATCATTTTTAATAATAAATGAAATAAAAGAAGAAATTTTGCCCCCCTCTGATCCCCCTGTAGGATGCCAGGGGGGGGGCAATGTACCCTTGCCCCCCAGTTCCGGCGCCTATGTGTATAATGCAGTCATATTTGCGAATATAATTACAATTATAATAAAAAATTATATCTTTGGGTATACTATAATATAATCCAAAATATAATTTCCGAGACATATAAAAAGTTATATCTATTGGTTATAATTCAAATTATATCTGATTATAATTTTTCTTATAAGTTAATATATAATTTGAAGAATATAAGTTTCAGGTCATATTTCTGCTTATAAGTGAGGATATAAGCAATTATAAGTGCTTATAATCGCTTATATTTTAGGGCATATACTATTTCCGTACGGGTATGGCAATTATTTCTCCTAATTTTTATTTTTTTCTTATTTTACCGGTTAATTATTAATAAGTACCCTCGTAAGAAACTAAAGAGTCACTGTACCATCATGAATATGTATAATGCAGTCATATTTGCGAATATAATTACAATTATAATAAAAAATTATATTTTTGGGTATACTATAATATAATCCAAAATATAATTTCCGAGACATATAAAAAGTTATATCTATTGGTTATAATTCAAATTATATCCGATTATAATTTTTCTTATAAGTTAATATATAATTTGAAGAATATAAGTTTCAGGTCATATTTCTGCTTATAAGTGAGGATATAAGCAATTATAACTGCTTATATTCGCTTATATTTTAGGGCATATACTATTTCCGTACGGGTCTAAAGGGGTCTAAACACTTTCCCTCTCATCTCCCCCGAAATTTGAAAAATACAATATATAAATAGAGAAAAATATACTCTAGTTATTTTTTCCATAATTGTTATGATTAGTAATAAAATACTTTTTTTGTTATTAATCGTTGTTTATTTTAGTTTTTAATTAATTAGCTTCAAAAATTACAACGTTTTCGTCACTATTCCTAGAGCCTTTATCAGGTAATGTATTCACTTTGAAATGCAACTGTATTCACTTTGAACTGTTGCATTTCAAAGTGAATACATTACCTGATAAAGATTGTAAAAATATTGGTGGAAACGTTGTAATTTTTGTAGTTAATTAAATTATATTGTAAAGCTTTAATTATTTTAGTTAATAATTAAACTAAAATAAACCATAAAAAAGTTTTTTATTTATAGAAAAATATTTTTAATGTTAGAAATTATAAAAAAATGTTTTATAAAATTCTTTAAAATATTCATTTGAGGAGGAAAGGAGGGAGGGGGGGAAGTCTATAACAGAAGGGGATAGAGAGTACCATCTGATTAACCAAACCAGGCTTCCTCCCTCCCCTCGAAAATATTATTTGCCTTCAAACTCACATACAGTAGGCCTATATCTGAAAAATTTGAACAAATTTAATATCATTTATATTTATTTTTATTTATTTTAAATTGTCATTTTAATGATTTGTGTTAAATTTATAAAATAATTCAGATTAAATGTACAATATTTCTCAAACAATATATACTGGTATGTACAGTGGGCGCCACAAGTGCCTGATCTGCTCGGGAGGGGAACCTTGAGCTTGGTCAACCAAACCAATATTATTAAAATAATAAATGATCTTTTAAAGCTTCTTTTAAGACAACACTTTATAAAACTAAGCATTTTGGTTGCCTAAGTTCAAAGCTCCACTTTCGAGCACATCAGGCCCTTGTGGCATCCACTGTACATAAGCAATTTTATATATATTATTTGAGAAATTTTTTGTTAAATTGCCATATAGTTTTTACTTTTTACTTATAATCATAATAATAATAAATCTAAAAGGGCTCAGCATTTTTTCCCTGAGTATTTGTTGATTTCGCGGGTTGACTGGCATCAGATTAATTTTTTTTTTTTTTCTCTCGCTCCGATTGCATTTTATGCATTTTATCTCCAATATAAAGGAGAGATACAATAGCAATGTGTAGGGGTGAGGGTCTCCAATTCAGCCGAGGAAATCTATTTCTTATCTTTTTTATCATTTTGTTATTTAATACTTGCATTCGATGACAGTTAACACTTTTTTTTTCTTTCTAACCAACTATCCAATGTGGGAATAAATAGACCAAATGATTTGAAGAGAATAAAAATTAAAAGAATCTATCTATTTCAACATGACATTTTGAAAAATTTTATAAATTAAAATAAAACACTCGGTTATTAGTTTCAAGTTATTTTATTGATTAGAAATCAACACTTTGATATTGATACTGTGTCAGTTGAGAAATCATTTCTGAAAATGTGTCGAAATATAATTTACAATATATAAAGAAACAAATAACCGATTGTTTTATTTGTATATTTTAATGTCCATTTGTTTAGAAATAGTGAGTGAGCGAAATACTTAGGTTCGATTTTTTTTCACTATTATTAAGAGAATTGAAATATTTTTTTGAGGAAAAAAAAAGTAACGTTTTGTATTTTTTTTTTTTTTTTTTAATTCAATTAATGGAGCGTTAATAACTTAAAAAAAAGAATTTTTATTTTTAATTTAATTCAAAAATAAAAATGCAAATTTCTTCTTAATGTGTCATCAATTGTTGTACATGATAATAAAATTCTACCACTCTATAGAGTGTTAACGTTTTGTTTGTGTTCGGCGGTCTTTATTATTATTTTATTCAAATAATATTCACCTTGGAGATAAACAGAGAGACAGACATACAGACAGACATAGACAAAAAAAAAAAACAAGACCTTTGAAAATGTGGAAGGAATAATTTTTTTTTTTCACCTCTTTTTTTTTGATGAGGGTTGGTATCGTACTTCAACAAGATGATTGATATTTTTTTCCACTATTTATTTTATTTGCTTTAAATCAGGTAAACTAAAAACACGTAGTGATGTATTTTAGATATATATTAATAGCCTAAAATTGTATTAGAATCAATCACCAAATGTCGAAATACGTAACAAGTGTTGTGATATGTATATGTAAAATATTTTGTCAAAATCGAAAAAATTTTAATTGTAGTATTACTGTGGCAATATTATAATCTACACTGACTGTTAAAAAAATAAACATTTGTTATAAAAAAAAAAAATTTAATATGAACTACATTACAGCACTAATTTAATCAAATTTAAATATTAACCAAATAAAATTGGTGGGCAGTAATAGGCATATCACAGATATGTTTAATTGTTTAGAGGGCCGTCGAGTACCTTAACTTGCCACGAGGTTCAATCCTTCAAATTTTTCATGGTCCCAAAGAGTCGGGTCGTAACCTGAGGAAAAATATTTAATGGAAATAATTTTAATTTTTTTTTCTATTAAAAATTTAGTGTTGAAGTTCTCCCTGTTTGTATTGTAATTTAAAATTTTATTTTGATAAAAAAAGAAAGGATTATAATAAAATTTTATAATTTTGTCGAAAAATAAATCAATTTTCTCATTTTAAATTGTAATTTTAATGATTTGTGTTAAATTTATTTAAAATTACAATATTATTTAAGATATGAATTTTTTTTTTTTTTTAATTTAATTTTAAGACTTTATTTGATTTTAATAATTTTATTCTATAATAGAGTAAATAGGATTGCATTTTTTTACTTTCTCTTACCCTATATTTTTTTCGTATTGTCACCCACAACGTGTGTGGTTTTTGATCAAAAATTCTTTCTTTTTTTGCTTGAGACAATATTGTTGTATTTTGTTAAAAGGGTCGTTTACGCCCTTTTCAGGTGAACCACACCTAGAGAGGGCCTAGAGAACCCTTGAAAATTGTCCCTATTGTGTTCTATGAATTAACTCTCTCACCTAAAACATAACTCCCTATTGATTCATTCGATATTTAATATTCAAAAAATAAAAAATTCAAAAATATAAAACGCCCTTTCCGATTGGAACACAATACCTATATTTATTATTGAATGTGACACATCTTTTATTAAGTGCAAAAAAAAAAAATCTATCTCTAGACAATTGATATTTTATAAGATACTAGCTTCGCAGCCTTCGAATGGTGGTCCACAAGTGAATGACCTTTCAGTTCACAATGATCCAGATTCCGGGTTTGGTGCGTGTCTTACGTGCAAGTTTTTATTTGTTGGTTTTGAGGCCTTGGTTTCTTTTCTTTGATTAGCTATTCTTTGGAATTTGAACATTGCTCTTTGATAGATGAATATTTAATCCCCCCTCCTACAAAAAGAACACTAATTAAAACCCAAATATTAGAACATTCTTTCAATTCCTTCATCTCTTAACTAATTTGCCAGTGAAGAGAAGAATCTTTTTGTTTTATTTAATTCTGGAATCCTTGATTTCATGAATCATTTTTCTCAAGAAAATGTCAAGTTTGTCTAAATATAAAATACAAATCATTTCTTCTTTGTCTAAGAATTTTTTTTTTTTTTTTTTTGTTTTTACATAACAACGAAACACGTATTAAATAGTGTCTATTATGTGAACATGAGGGGAAGGAAATTTGTAAGAGGACAATGCCCCCTCTCCCCTTCTCCTAATGTATACTTAATAATTAGTCAAATTGCTTGATAATTATTTATTTATAAAAAATAAATTAAAAACACTTGGTTATAAATTTCAAATATTTATTAATCATCAGAAATGATTTTACTAGCACTATGTCTAATTTTTAAAATTTTATTAAAAATGGGTATTTTTAACACTTATTTTTGACAAACATATGTCATCATCAGAAGTAAATATTCAACTAAACCAGTTTTTATCAAAATTGAAATATATGAAAAAAGAACACAAAGATACAATGGATTTTAATTAACTAAAATTTAATCTTTGTACCTCTACTTTTCATTTACAAACTCAGTTTTGGTGATAACAATACGTTTAGTTGTTTTGATGATAACATATAAGTGTCAAAAATAAATATTCAGGTATATTCTCTAAGCAAAAACGTTAACTTTTAACACCTGTAAACAACATTAATCACTTCCTTGCCTTAAATAACTATTCTTTAAACAAAAACTTTAGTCAAACATTTAGTAAAGAGTGTTAAAAAGTATTGTCATGTCAAGGGGGCGCCTTTAATATTTTAACGTCGTATTTAAAATAAAAATGATGTTCTTAACCTTAAAATAAGGTTATTATTTTGAAGCAACATGTTAACGTCGCTGTTAAAACTTTGTTTAGAGAATATCATTTTTTAACGCTGATTGTTTTTACATTACTTTTTAACATCCATTTGTTGATTTTAAATTTTAACGACTGTTTTTAGAAAATAGTCATGAATAAGTGTTAAAAAATGTCAATTTTAATAAAACTTCAAAAATTATAAATAGTGCTTTTTAATTTAATTTTTAAAATTTTATATTGTATTTCAATTTTATATTTATTTATTTAAAATTAAAATTTTTAATGAAAATAATTCATTTTAAAATCCTATAGTGGCATAGCAAGCTAATCTTTATAGTTGAAACTTTTTGTATATTAAATAATAAACTAGGTGATATGTTTTTTGTTTTTGTGAAATAAATACATTAATTCGATCTTACTGTCAATCACAAACATATTGTTTTCACAAATAAAGTAGACTATATCACAAAAAATAAACAAAATTTTATTTTTATTTTGTTGTTTATTGATTATGAAAAATAAATAGTAGCCTATATACTGGAGAGAACCAGACAAAAAGAGAGATCAATTTGATTCATTAGAGTTGATTCATTTGCACTCTTTTATTAGAAAGGACCCTTTTGGTTGTGGTGTGTTTCGCCCTTTTTTTTATGCTCTCTCCATTCGCATTTGGGGCCCTTATCTATTCCGTTCCATCTTGATGTGTGATGACGTCACACCGTTGCACCGATGACTAAGAAAAACAACGAATATCAATAGCCTGACCGGTTTTTTTCTCTCTCTTTCTCTTTCTAAATCCACTTTTAATAACTCCCTCCCTCACCGTCTGTCATATATGAATAGTGAGAGTGTATTATCACTTTTGTTGAAAAAAAAAAAAAAATATTAATACAAAAATTTTTTGTTCAAATTTAAATGAGTTTTGTTACAAATAGAACCTGATTATAATCTAAAAAATAAATACTTTTTTGATTTATTTATTTATTTATCAATCAGTAAGAAAATATTTTAATTTTTATTACATATGTATATGTAAAATAGACTACATATTTTGAGTTATAAGAAAAATAAATTCTACTTTATGTAAGGTCATGGTGTTATATTTTTTTTTCCAACAAAGTAGACTCGAACATCAACAATGACAAGCTGCGTTCAACACATGGATAGGTGGCCCAGATAAAAAATTTCCTGGATGCCATATACTGTGTATTATATATACAATGTATTGCCAAAATCTAATGACTAAAGCAGGGCTAAAAGACAAATATTAAATTAAAATTAAATATACAAATTAAACACTAGGTTATTTGTTTCAAAGGTTTTATTAATTAAAAAATTAACACTTGATACGTATTTCGACAATTCCTTGTCATCATCAGAAGTGATTACATTCTAACTTCTGATGATGACAAGGAATTTACAAAATGTTTCAACGAGTTAATTCTTTTTCTTTTCTTCGCTTTGTTAAACAAAAACCTTGTGTTTTGTAAATTTGTATGTTTTTTTTTTTATAAATTTATATGCTCTTCTGTAAAATTAGAAAAAATGTATAAAAATTTACAAAAAAAAAGAAATACAAAGAATTATATTTATAGCACTATAGTGGAGAAAAAAAAAAAATTAAAATAGAATTTTTTTTTAATTATAATTCAAAATCCAATAGATAAAAAATAAAAATAAATTCTATATAGTGCGTGTTAAAAAGATTTCTAATTGTAAAATTAATAATCATTTTAATCTTGTGATAGATCGATTGGTTTTGAATTCTGTTGTGAGGAATATAAAAATTTTTTTGAGGTCTTTCTCACTGCTTTAGTAAAGTAAACATTTGTAAATATAGAAAGTATTGCGAATACGTCGGAAATTCGATATTGAGATGGAAATACACGTCCAAAAGAAGTAGATCCTTCAAAACGGTATGGCTAGGTGTCTGTATGTGAACCAAATATCTCAAGAACGGAACGTGCTACGTGGGTCAAATTTCATATTTAATTTAGCTACTTCTCTGGAATACAACCCCAAACTTTTGAATAAAATCGGTCAAGAAATACTAGTACTTTACTGATGTACTTTTTCAGTTTTTTACGTTTTTCTCAAGATTCACATTAATGATTTTGATTAAAATTAATAAATCAATTATTTTTTAGATGTTTTTTAATATGTATATTCTCATTTTTCTTTCAAAATTGTTTGAAGCACACTTTACTCTTGTACTTCATAGGAAAATGAAATTTTACTAAATATATCTCGACACAGTGTGTGACAGCACACATCACTTAACTTTCAAATACCAAAGGTCAGTCACACCAGATTTCTTTTATAATAATAATCCGTGCTCATCTCTAAGAATATTAATTAACCCATTTTGTATTTATTCCCATTTGAGGACTAAACAAAGAAATAAGTATTTTTTGGAAAGACAAAAGTGAAACGAAGAATGAAGGCTCACTGTCCTTGAGAAACGGATATAAATACATATAGACTGTTTGCTATATCCTCCTCCTTCTCCCTCCCCCCCTCCCCCCACCACCTCCCCTCCACTTCACCTCACCGGCTCAATGATTTTATTAACGAGATTTATTTAATATATATATAATAATGATGATCATCATCATCAAAATGATAAGAGTAAAATTTAATTAATTGCTTGGAATTTAATTAAAAGACGATAAGAGCCCAAGGCTCGTTTAAACGATGATAATTTATTCCCGTATCGTAGTGGTGGGGGAAATTAAATATTTGGTTATTGTTATATTATTACGGATTATTAGAGAGAAGTTTATAAATAGATTTTTTGACTTTTCTTTGTGTATTAAATAACTCTTCTTCGGATAATAATAAATTAAACACAAAGAGACTCAAATTATGAGAAATGTACAGTAATTGACAAAGTTAAAGTACTTCTTTATTTATTATGAAAAAATTTCAAATGAAATTCATCTTAAAAATTATTAACTTTGGCGCTCTACACTGTATATAGATTTTAAAAAAAGTAAAGAAGGGAACAGTGCAAATTATTTTATTTAAGAAAGGTGTTCTCTAAGAATATTAATTTTTTATAAAAAAAAAAATAGTTTTTAGACTGGTGACCGTAGGCACTAGTTGAAACATTGTAATAAGTAAAATAATTAATGTAATATTAATTATTATGAAAAACACTTACAAAGTGATTGTTTCCATTTCATTTATTGATATAATTACTTGATACGTATTTCGACATTCAACTTCAGAAGTAATACAATACTGTTTTTGTACAATACTTTTTCGTTTAATACAATACTTTTTATTTTTCAGATTTATAGGCAATTAAATTTAAAAAAAAAAAAACTTCGACAAAGGTTGTTATTATTAAACACTTAAACATTTATTTTATGAGAAATTTGTCAAGTAACATCTCTAATTTCTGACAAATAATTTTCTTCAATTAAATCTGCGAAAAGTAAAGTTTAAAATTGTTTTTATTGATCTGAAATTTATATTACATTGTATTGATATATCGGAATTTTCTAAAATCAGGATGAGAATTTTTGTTTTTGTAAAATATTTTGTAATTTTTGCAGGTCTGATGATGGATCATTGTATGTCGAAACTGTTACAATTCATTCGCCAATAAATCTTGTAGGTTTAAAATAAAAGATAATAATTTTCTTCAAAATCTCCTTAAAATTCCTTTCTTTAAAAAAAATTTAGAGACGCATCATATATAATTGAAATGTTTGTGAAATACAGCTATTTAATCCGGTAAAATCAAATTCAAAACACAAGGTTATATGTTTCAATATTTTAAACACTTGTTTTGATCTTAAGAGGGATTTTTTTAAGGTATTTTTCGGCATCTAAGGCCATTTAGACCCCATCTATTTATTTCAAATGATTGGTAGCCAATTCAGATGTAATAAATTTTTCTCGCTTGAAACGGGAAGCGAACCCGGAATTCCAGGATCTTCAGAAGTAATGCAAATACTTCTGAAACAGTATCAGTTAAATTTTTACTAGTTCTAACTTATGTTAAATTTATTACTTCGCTCAGGGGCCCACGTCTTGTGGGTACGTGGATGGCGACCACGAGCTGCCCGAGCTAGGACAGGTAGTCCTTCAGTCCTTTGTATGTCTGTATCTACCTTCCTCTTTTCAACAGGCGTCAGACCGTGCGACGGGCCGGCCTGTCCTATTTCTTCCGGTCGCAAAAACTAATGATAGGGTTAGAGGGAGAAAGTTAGGTCCGCCGACCCCGCATCACGGGAATAAGGCGAGGACAGAAGAAGATGTTAAATTTATTACTATAATAATAATTTTTTTTTTTTATCTTTTTGGTATCAGAGACTTTCAAATAATACTATTTAAAAAAGATATGGTCCCGGCATATTTTTTCTTATATTCATTAGTAGTATAGATATAATACTTAGGAATTTATTATACATCTATGTATTAAATATGAATTGAACCGGAGGACCCTCCACATGCTAGTTGTTTGGGGCCACCCACCATGTTTGACTTTGTTTCGCTACAACGATCTGGGTGGAAGTTGGCCTCCAGACCTTGAAATTTCAATTTCAATCTATTATTCTTATAATCAAATTCAAATTTCTTTGAAATGGTACCGTATTGTATATATAGATACGTAGACATCAAATAAACATTCATCTACTCTTTGAAATTTTGCCTCTTTGAGTTCGTTAATATAAATGTTTTTGTGTGTATATTAATTTAAAAGAAAACTAAATACAAGGTGATTTATTTTATTTTTTTGTAGGCAAAACATTAGCACACGTTTTAGGCTAAAGGGTTGTATTATACGGTATATACAAGCCAAAAAAAAAAAAAATTTTAATTAATACCTTCTTCAGGCAATTAAAATCGGAGAATTTGCTTAGTAGAGAAATCAAATTAAAAAAATTTAGTGTGACTGGTTGTATAATTTGAAACACATAACCTAGTATATAATTTAAATTCCCTATATAAATTGATATTAGGATGTTTCAACTTACTAGCAATTTAAATAAATTGAACTTTTAAGAGAATAATTTTAATATGAAGATCCGCATGCCCAGTGCACTTGGTGATATGTTTCAAGCTTTTATTAGTGTAATAATACACTTTATTTCGACATTACTGTCATCTTTAAAAGTGGAATCACAAATACGTATAAGTGTATTTATTATTTCACCAATAAAAACTTGAAACATATCACCTAGTGCATTAAAATAAATTGATTTTTAATAAATTGGAACAAACGATTATAGACACTAGTTGAAAAATAGTAATAATAAAGGAATTTAAATTATTCACTAGGTTCGGTTATGTGTTTAAATTGTTTTATTAACTTTATACGTATTTTGACATTAAATGTGTCATCTTCAGAAGTTATACAAGACTGAAGCTTCTGAGAACTAGGTGTGTCATCTTCAGAAGTTATACAAGACTGAAGCTTCTGAGAACTAGGTGTGCCATCTTCAGAAGTTATACAAGACTGAAGCTTCTGAGAACTAGGTGTGCCATCTTCAGAAGTTATACAGCTTCACTTCTGAGAACTTCTGAGGATGACACACCTAATGTCGAAATACGTATAAAGTTAATAAACCAATTTGAAACACATAACCTAGTGTATAATTTAAATTCCCTATATAAATTGATATTACAATGTTTCAACTAAAGTCTACGAACGAGATCTGATTATTTTCAACTTAGGGAACTACGAAATTTTTTTTAAAACTGTTTTTCACATATTTTATTCGTTTTTTTTTTTTTTTGAATAAAAAAAAATCACTAAAAAGGAAAAAAATTAATTTTTTTTTTTTTTGAAAACGGAAATGAGCCGACCTTTTCTCTTATCAATATTTATCATTTATTCTTATTAAAGATATATTTGAAAATAATTCGCCTCCCCCCACCACTTTATTTATTTATTTATTTTATATACAAATCTCTCGTCAAATGAAGGTCATTCTTTGTCTTTCTCTATTATTATTCAATTTTCAAATCATAGAGAATTGATCTGTCTGTCT
Source organism: Euborellia annulipes (assembly GCA_023213315.1). NCBI lineage: Eukaryota > Metazoa > Arthropoda > Insecta > Dermaptera > Anisolabididae > Euborellia > Euborellia annulipes. The sequence goes on along the minus strand of JAKCPI010029239.1, from coordinate 13,658 downwards.
GTCCGTTTGTCTTTTGTTTTTTTTTTTCGCAAGCCTCTTCCCCCCCCTCCCTTCCCCCTCTTATGTTTATTTTTGACTCTCTTAGCGTAGCGTACTATATACATGTTGTCTTTTTTTTCTGCGTTGTTTTGTAGTTTGTCTGTGTGTGTGTTGATTACATTGGGACTATCGGGTCTCTATATCTTCAGGACGTACGTATTTCGATACATAATTTCACACTTGTGTGCACATCCAGTCAGTCAATCCAAGGTCAGCAGCACATATGTCGAGCGACCGAGCGACCGACCGGCCAAGTCAAGTCAAGTAGCGCTAGCTCGCTCGCTCGCCCGCTAATAGCCATTATATGGAATTCATTCTTTTTTTTTTGTTTTTTGTCATCTCTGTGAGTGAGTAGGTAGCCTATAAATTGATCTATATGATGTTCTTTTATTTTTAATTTACAAAAGGATCCAATTAATTATTAAAATTTCTAATTATTGCGATTTTTATATACAATAAATAATTAAATAATCCCAACAATGCCTAGTTAAATTAATTTATGCAATATTTTTAAAAATTTTTATTAGGCCTAATTAGTATATCTGAAGAAGGTTATAGTTTAAATTTTAAAAATGGAATTAATCATTTGTGTCAATGTAAATAAGATTAAAAGATACTAGGTTATTTGTTTCAAAATTTTTTACATATTTATTGGTAAAAATACACTTTATTTTGACATTACTGTTATCATAAGTGGAATCACAAATAACTCCACTTATATATAAAGTGTATTTTCACCAATAAATATATACAAATTTCTGAATAACCTAGTCTCTACTGGCTAATGGAGGAAAAAAAATAAACTAGTGTCTTTTAATCTTATTAAATTGATACATATTACTAAGACAATGTTTCAGCAAGTGACCAAACGTTGAATAAAAATGTGTTAAGAAATTCAAAATCAACACTAGATTTTAAGTTTCAATAATTCACAACTTTTCAAGATGACACAGCAAGTGTCAAGATGGGCATAAATAAAATTCTCATAAATGTTTCATCTAGAGCCTACGGTTAATAAATTTGATTTTTTTTTGTCTTTTTTTAGTTGGTGGCCTTTATCATATTCTTTTTTTTATTTTCATGATCAGATACACATAACGTGATTTTTCCACATATATTAGTAACAATAGGAGCTAATTTAATTGTAAATTAATATTAAATGTAACAAAGTATTATTTATTTAATCTTGATTAACTTTTTGATGATTAATTTATCATCATCAGGGCCAAAAATTGTGTCTATCATTATAAAGGAATTCTTTTTGCAAACGGTTTAAAGTCAGAAAAATTTTCACTTAGAAAGAATTCATTACGAAACAAAGCTATCGTTTATAGTTCGTAATTAAAAAAAGAGATAGAAATTTGCTTGATCTATATCCAGAAATGTACGAAAATGATTATAAATAAAATGGCAACGTGTTCGAAATGAAATTTGTTTTTTTTTTTCTTCTTCTTTTAATTAAGCTCTCAAAGGGCTGCGTTAAAGCTTTTAATAATTTTCTAAGTTCATTTAAACCTTAATTATCTATGTCTATAGCCTAAATGGATATTGTTAGTTTGGGCTTTTTTTTTATCGAATATATTTTTTGAACACGCACACACACTTTTTTTTTTAGATAATGATTTCCTCTTTGTCAAAGATAAATTAAAAAATAATAATAACATTAATAATAAATATTTTTTTTTTTTAAATACCAATCCATTTATTTGTATTTCTGGCTTAAATCAATTGATAACAAATTATTTGTTATCAAGAGAAACAAAAAAAAAAGCACTCAATGACTAATTTGAAGTTCGATATCTGAAATAAATAAAACCAAACGAGAAATTAAAATATCATATTTTATGAAAGTTAAAAAATAAAAATATATTCAAATGTAAAAATAAAATAATAAACTGACGTCATTATAGTATAATAATAATGAATGTTTTTTCCACCTCAAAAATGAATCAGATTTTAACCTTTTCGACCTATTTACATTAAATAATATTTAAAATGATAAATTTAAAATTTTTATTGGTGAAATAATACACTTGATGCGTATTTCGACATTTTGTGATTTCATGTCAAAATACGAATTAAGTGTATTATTTCACCAATAAAAATTTGAATTTGATTTGATTCGTATTTTGACATCTTCAGAAGTGGAATCACAAAATGTCGAAATACGCATCAAGTGTATTATTTCACCAATAAAAATTTGAAGCATATCAGTTAGTATATTATTTAAAATATAAAATATTTTTCAAAAATGAATCAAATAAACAGAGTTTAGAAAATAGACAAATTCTTCTAATATATTTTCTGTTTCTCTGTTTACGTAATTATATTAAATACAATTCCTTCTTTTAGAGAATATTCTCTCACAAATGAATTGTTCTCGCAAATTGTCAACTGATGAAGATAGTTTATAAATTATCTGGGGTTCTGTTTGCGCTCTGTGATGTGGTTGAGTCAATAACCAAACTTTACAAGGCAAAATTTTATTCAACTATCGTATTTAAACCACCAATTAACATGGGTTGGTTTCTTTATCCATGGTCAAGTAGCTGACTCATGGTTTAAGAAACGAGGACCTTTCAAAAGATCCTTAAAAAAAGAGCAACAAATTTTAACTTTTTTAACCTGTCCAGAAAAATTGAATGCCCTCAAAATAGGCATTTCTTTAAAGGATAATTTTTTTTTTCTCAAGTTCGGAAATAAAAATAAAATCACTGGGAGCCAAATCTGTATGTTGTAATAGGTTTAATTCCCAATCCATACGTTGTTTTGAATGAAAAACGCGACAAAATAAACAAAAGTTTGTTGTTTGTAAAAATTAAAACCATGGATCTAACTAATTAAACCTTATAACAATCTAATGAGTTATTAATTTACTTTGATATTTCATTTTATTGTCCAAAAAAGTTTGCCGACCCCCTTTTTGTGTAAATAAAAAAAAAAATTTAAATGAAAATTAATTTATCATTTATTTTTTCTTATAATTTATAGCAATATAATAACAGTTAGATGAAAAAAAAAAGACAAACTTTGTCACTTTGTATGTTTGTATTAGTGTTGATGTTAGGTTGATGAATACGAAATTGTTGTAACCTTTCGGAAACATAAAAAAAAAAAAAAACGAATTCATCCCCACCCCCCTTGAAATCCAAATATTGTAATGGTTAATTGCAAATGACAAATGTGTTAGCAGGTGTGGTGATTGGGCTCGGGGCCCAAAATGGCTCTGACCTCCCCTCCCCCTCCCCTCCCCTCCCTCTTCACACAAGGAGGAGTATTCAGTTCAAGAGGAAAAAGACCTCAATCAAAAAAAAAAAAAAAAAATATTCATTTTAGATGATTAAAAGAAATCATCGAAATTCCATTCAAATTTAAAACTGGTTATAAATAAAAATAAAAATTTTCGAAAATGTTATTAAATAAAGAAGGGGTAACATAGATCTGTGATCATTTTTCAATTAATTTACTTGACAAGTTTTTCATGCTACATCTAATTGAACTGAGGATGGTGCCGAAACGTCGTAAAATACATTCTCACCCCGTTCGGGCAAACGATAAATGTTTCACTTGAAACACACACCGCAATCCTTAAATTTAAATAGTAATATAGGAATTTAAATTATACACTAGGTTAGGTTATGTGTTTCAAATTGGTTTATTAACTTTATACGTATTTTGACATTAGGTGTGTCATCTTCAGAAGTTATACAAGACGCTTCACTTCTGAGAACTTCTGAAGATGACACACCTAATGTCGAAATACGTATAAAGTTAATAAACCAATTTGAAACACATAACCTAGTGTATAATTTAAATTCCCTATATAAAGTGATATTACAATGTTTCAACTAAAGTCTACGAACGAGATCTGATTCGTTTCAACTTAGGGAACTACGATATTATTTTTTTAGCTGTTTTTTTACATATTTTATTCGTTTTTTTTTTTGAATAAAAAAAATCACTAAAAGGAAAAAAATTAATATAAATCCGGTAACGATTTCTTTTTAATTTTTGTGAGTTTTGGGTACAGTGAGGGACAATATTAAGTCCCACCCATGCGTTTCCCACTTGTGATTATTTCATTGTTTTTCTAAAATAAAATGAAAATCTATATTGGAAATTTTCTAGGTTTGAACCATGAAAGTTTCCATTATAAAATATATAATATTTTTTTTTTTAAACAATGAAATAATCACAAGTAGAAAACGCATGGGTGGGACTTAATATTGTCCCTCACTGTACCACTGTAGATTGCCATCTCTGGTTGCTATTTATTAAATAACTATCTGGTTTTATTTTTGTTTTCTATTTTAAGAGAGTTTAGGAAATTTTCTTTTTTTTTTTTAGAATAATAGAAAATAAAATTTATTTTTGTTTGTTATTTGAAGGAATAAGAATAAAGGTTGTCTCCGAGTTGTTTGATGTTAGTAGGCACCTAATAGAATAATATCCCCTCACTCAATAGGCGTCAATAAATTATAGGAGATGCAAATGACAACTTCTCTCACTTCATTTTGCTTTCAGGGCACATATGTAGCAGCTATTCTATATTTATTAAATAATACGATCAAATAATATCTTTTCTTTGTTGTTTGTTGTTAATTATTGGCTGTTGTTTGCGGAGCTTTCAGCCACTTCTTCATGGCTTAACAATTGTCATTTATATTGCTAGTTTATTTAGTTTTATCACAACTACCAACAAATAAAAATACTTATAGATACGTAGGGCTTATAGCTGGTAGTTCAATCAGGATAGGTAAAAAGGTGAAGAAATTCTGCAGCTAGTTGTATTTCATTATTTTATTCCCACCACGTTGACGTTTCTATCCCGGATGGCATCATCCTCAGAACAGACATGGGCGTTACGTATGTTCTGAGGATGATCCCAGACGGGATCGAAACGTCAACATGGTGGGAATAAAATAATGAAATACAACTAGCTGCAGAATTTTCTTCACCTTTTTACCTATCCTAAAAAATACTTATATATTTATTAAATTAAAAAATAAAAAAGACAGACTTATTGCTAATGATCGGGTACAGGGTGTTTAAAAAAAAAAATAATAATAATAATAATTTTTAACCATTAATTTCTTTTTATATAGGCTATATAACTTATAAAAAGTACAAATTTCTAATTTTTTAATAGATAGATCTTATTATATAGAGATTGTAGAATATATCCGATCTGATATATTGATTGATATTGTAATCTTACTAATTTCATTTAATTTATATTTTTTTTCTCTTTTTTTTATATTGATTTTTTTTTAGATAATTTTTCTTCGAATATGTTTTAAGTGATAACAAATTTTGTTAAGAGTATTTTTCTTTTGTCCAATGTTCAAAACAATTTTTTGTAAGAACCTTTTTTACTTTTGTATGTGTGAGTTGGGAAAATTTTAGCTTTTAAGGCACAAAAGAGGTCTTTGGTCTAAAAAGAGTCAGTGACCTTACAAAGGCATTGTCTACTGGTCCTTCATCCCTTCTCGAATGTTCTGTAAGAACACCTGCCTCGTTAGGAGAAGGGAGTGGAGTGGGGGTAGCTGGTGGCTAGATCGAAGAGAGACAGAACACTTGTGCGTTGGACACGAACGGGTCAACATCGTTCTGCGGCAGAGAGAGGGACTTTTTATTTGGCGGCCCGAGAGACAACATCGCCCTGCGGCTGCGGTAGAGGCTTGTGTGGGCTGAGAGCCCTCGGGCCTCGGCCATCTATTCGGAATGAATATTCCGTCATCGCTCCTGCCTCCTGGACTGATGCAACTACGAGGATCACCCTGACCGAACCTGAAGTCCACCGGAGCTACATCGCCACTCAACCCAGTGGCCTCCCCCTGAATCCCCGTGTGTGTGTAAATTGCCGAGAGCTCTCGATTCCATTCTGACTTCTTCAACACCGGTATCGTTAACCCATTTTTAATTAACTCCTTGAATTCATGAATTCTTAAAACAATTAGGAACGTTTAGTAAATAAAAATTCATATCAGTTTCATAGTACTATTAAAATCTGTAAAATTAAATTAATATTTATTTCATATTGTTTAGCCAACTCCTGTAAAGGAAAATTATCTGAAGGAAATTCTTTATAAATTTTGTTGTTTGAATCTTTTCCATTTTTTCTATTAAATTCTTTTTGTTATTTTAAATTCAATTTTTTATTTCTTAATTATTTTTTTCTTCCTAATCTTTTCTTTCAGCAGTTATTCATTGTTCCAAATTTTGTCTAAATTTATTTTCCAAGTTATTTTAATTTCTTTAGCCGTGGAGTATTTGAACCCCTTCCTTGAGCTAATAACATATTCCACCAGGCGTTCCTATCAGCGCGAGCAGATTCCTCTCCTTAAGACCCCTGAGTTACTCTCCCTTCTTATTTAAATCAGCGTTCCCGCGTTCTGCGGGAATTCATTGCGAAGCAGATTTTATTTATTCACCTTTTCTTTTTATTTCAAATTCATTTCCAAATTTTTAATTCGTAATTCCAAATTCCTCTCCACTTAAATCCTACCCCCAATTAAGCGCGAGAGGTGACGTTTAATTCCCCCTCCCACATCCACGAGGGCCCAATAAAAGGAAAAAACGTCCACATGGTGAAGGTGCTGGCGATTTTTGATTGGAATAAATATTGGCTCTAATTAGAATAAAATAAATTATAATTGTTTTTTTTTTTTCACCTTTGAAATTTTTCATTTTTTTTGTCTTGAGGAAATTATAATTTTTGTTAATTTTTTTACAATACTCCGCATCCGCTAAACCGGGCTTCTTTTTATTAATACCTGAACCACGCTATGGCTGACTTTCCACCGGCTCCCTCGGCAAACGCCGCTCCACCATTCCCGTCCTTGTTCCATTCTCCACCCGTTCCGATGACCACAACCCACAATGGCGACAACCCTGATAGACATGACGACATCATGAGCGCCCTACACCAGATGATGGCTCAAATGACACAAGCAAATCAATCGATGATTGGAGAGATGAGATCGATACATAAATCGATAAACGACAAATTTGACCAGGTGTGCAAAAACCTCAAGAACGACATATACTCCATGCACTCAAATTTCGCCCAGACGACACAAGACACTGAAAAAATTGACTCTCCACCAATCCAATTAGAAACCCCTACTATCAATACACCCCCTCCGAAACCGACCTATGACCCACCAACCTTCCCACCAATCAGTCTGAGCCCCGATCCCGTGCCAGAGGTCCTTGATATTTCTGATCAATCCTATGTCGATCCATGCGTTGCCAAATCGCTCTGAAACAAACAAAATAAAGTGTCCGTCCCAAATGAAGTGTCTGTCCAAAGTAAAATGTCGGTCCAAAATTTAAATAATAAAAGTCCAAGTCCATTTCGAAATTCACCTAAGTCTATTAAAAAATACAAACTAAAAAATAATGTCCGTTTGTCCAGTCTGTTTGAATATTTCCTTATAGAAAAAGAAAACGTTTTGTTACCGGAAAAAGATTTTCGACCGAAACTCTCAAAATTGCTATTTAAAGAAACATCCACATTTTACACCGGGAACGAGACTCGAATCGCGAATCGGGATAGTATTTCCCCCTCTCTCATTTATGACCCCTCCATTGACCCCGCCGATGTTCAAATTCCGACCACAATGTGGAAGGCACGAGGTAGAACGGGTTCATGCTATTTAAGATGGCGTACGGCCTCGGTTTCGAAATTATAAACCCGCCCGAAATCCAGACAAATCCCACTCTGAAACTGGTATATTTGGCATACCAGGGGCCGATTTCTGTCCAATCCCCCTCCCTCTCCCTTTTTCCCTTTGTTTCAACTAAAAATTGAAATTAATACCTCCCCCTTTCCTCCTCCTCCCACGAATTAGTTTAGGAAAATTTTGTTTTATTTTTGTGTCTTTTTATGTTTCTTTTTATTTTATTATGTCCGAAATTAAAAATAGGTTTTGATCGAGGGAATAACTTTTTAAAATTTGCGTAGCAGCCTGTCGAATCATTAATTCAATTTTTTTTATATTTTTATACATTTTTCTAAATTTTTTTATCGCAGAGCCAGGGGAGAGTTAGGAAAAATTGTTTTATTTTATACAATTTATAATTTCATTTCACTTCATGATAATAGTAAGATTAAGCAGAGCCAAGGGAAGTTTTTATGTTGATTTTTTTTATTTTTTTTTAATTCAAGTAATAGCCCTAATATTTAATAAATTTCAAATTCATTAATTCATAATTGAAGTAGTTAGACCCATTTGTAAATTTTTTTGCTTGAGCGCAACCACCCATTTTGATTTTAATTAGTTGAAAAATGTGACTGTGATAAATTTGATGAAAATTTGTCGTTCCGAAGTGACTGTCAATCAAGGTTTTTGTGGCGTTTGTAGTAGAAGTCGAGTCATTGATGCTCCCCACGTAAAGAAATAAATTATATATATAAATTTTAATAATAAGTAATGAAAAATAAATAATATTTGAGAAATATTACTCGATCTTTTGCAAACCAAAGTAATTTAAATATTCCGGCGAAGGGACAATAATCGGATAAACCGCGAGATGTCAATGTCCGAACCCATTCCGCCCCCCCCCCCCCTTATATTCTGGCAAGAGGAAACACCTTGTTTAAACCCAAAGAGGTCAATTTACAAGCCTGCTTAGCCATCTTCAACCCGGTCACTGCAAGCGAGAAGACGAGAATATTTGCTGTGTGAGAAAGTTTAATAGAAATTGAAGTAGGAGGTGTAATAAAGTATGATTAGGAGTTTACAAAGGGAGAAAAGTGGTTAGATTTTCTGTTTGAGAATTTTTGCGATGGATGTTGAAACAATAAGTTTCACTTCACCTGGGACATAATTTCATCAAAATATTGGAGTCCGAGTTAACTTATGTTTAGGAAATCGGTTGTTGTGTATGAGTAGAATAGTGCCCTTTTTGATAGATTTTTTTTAATTACCCCCTTGCGATGGGTGGATGTTTTTTTATTAATTGATTTATTTATTTTTTTTCTTGGCAACAACAGCCACATGATTAATTTTATATTTTTATTACAAATCAATGTTCACCTGGAGTCTGCTTGATCTCATATTTAAATTATTTTCTTTTATCGCCATATTGGATTCCCCTCGAACATTATATTATTTTTTTAATGATTTCTGTTTTGCCGGGAACGTCTGATAATCCTTTTTGTTTCCTCCTTCCCCTTTTGCGATCCCTGTATGAATGCTCTACGGAAAAAGAAAGTTATTCTCATTCATTATAATTTTAATAAAATTCTGTTTTCCTTTTTTTTTGATTTTTTTGATAATTCGAGTTTGCTCAAAATGTTTTTTTATAGTAATTTGACGGAAAAGAAAGGAAGAGAATTATAATTGCCTATTTTTTTTGTTTTGTTTTTTTTTTAAACCACTGCTTCAAACCTTTTGCGAGAAGCAGCGTTACAATATCAATCAGTATCAGAAATCTTGGTTGTCCATTGTCATATGACACCCAAGATTCTTTTGAGCCAAGGGATGTAGAATATATCCGATCTGATATATTGATTGATATTGTAATCTTACTAATTTAATTTAATTTTTATTTTTTTTCTCTTTTTTTTATATTGATTTTTTTTTAGATAATTTTTCTTCGAATATGTTTTAAGTGATAACAAATTTTGTTAAGAGTATTTTTCTTTTGTCCAATGTTCAAAACAATTTTTTGTAAGAACCTTTTTTACTTTTGTATGTGTGAGTTGGGAAAATTTTAGCTTTTAAGGCACAAAAGAGGTCTTTGGTCTAAAAAGAGTCAGTGACCTTACAAAGGCATTGTCTACGGTCCTTCATCCCTTCTCGAATGTTCTGTAAGAACACCTGCCTCTGAGGAGAAGGGAGTGGAGTGGGGGTAGCTGGTGGCTAGATCGAAGAGAGACAGAACACTTGTGCGTTGGACACGAACGGGTCAACATCGTTCTGCGGCAGAGAGAGGGACTTTTTATTTGGCGGCCCGAGAGACAACATCGCCCTGCGGCTGCGGTAGAGGCTTGTGTGGGCTGAGAGCCCTCGGGCCTCGGCCATCTATTCGGAATGAATATTCCGTCATCGCTCCTGCCTCCTGGACTGATGCAACTACGAGGATCACCCTGACCGAACCTGAAGTCCACCGGAGCTACATCGCCAATCAACCCAGTGGCCTCCCCCTGAATCCCCGTGTGTGTGTAAATTGCCGAGAGCTCTCGATTCCATTCAGACTTCTTCAACACCGGTATCGTTAACCCATTTTTATTTAACTCCTTGAATTCATGAATTCTTAAAACAATTAGGAACGTTTAGTAAATAAAAATTCATATCAGTTTCATAGTACTATTAAAATCTGTAAAATTAAATTAATATTTATTTCATATTGTTTAGCCAACTCCTGTAAAGGAAAATTATCTGAAGGAAATTCTTTATAAATTTTGTTGTTTGAATCTTTTCCATTTGTTATTAAATTCTTCTTTTTATTTTAAATTCAATTTTTTATTTCTTAATTATTTTTTTCTTCCTAATTTTTTTCTTTCAGCAGTTATTCATTGTTACAAATTTTGTCTAAATTTATTTTCCAGAAGTTATTTTAATTTCTTTAGCCGTGGAGTATTTGAACCCCTTCCTTGAGCTAATAACATATTCCGCCAGGCGTTCCTATCAGCGCGAGCAGATTCCTCTCCTTAAGACCCCTGAGTTACTCTCCCTTCTTATTCTAAATCAGCGTTCCCGCGTTCTGCGGGAATTTATTGCGAAGCAGATTTTATTTATTTACCTTTTCTTTTTATTTCAACATTCATTTCCAAATTTTTAATTCGCATTCCAAATTCCTCTCCACTTAATCCTACCCCCAATTAAGCGCGAGAGGTGACGTTTAATTCCCCCTCCCACATCCACGAGGGCCCAATAAAAAGGAAAAAAACGTCCACAAGATAAATATTTTATTGTAAACGATAAATTGATGTTTTTTGGCTGTGGAGATTTACTCAGGATTCGCAGGGACTTTGCAGCCAGGAGATTAAATAAAAAAATCTTTTATTTAATTTTTATTTGCCGACGTTTCGGTCGCCAATCACGACCTTCATCATGGCAAATGAAGGTTGGCTGCAAAGTCCCTGCGAATTCTGAGTTTTATTGTAAAGTATATTATTATTTTACCATTAAAAACTTAATCCCCTAGCGCAGAGCTTCCCAAATTTTTTGGACCGCGGCACGGTACGAAGTTTTAAAATTTTACGAGACCCACCTTATGAAAAACAATTTTATTTTTATCAAAAAAAAAGTCTTTTCGACTGCAGAGGCCATTTGATTTTTATAAATTTATTTATTATTTATATTAAATACAATAGACACTATCAATGGCTTCCAGCGTGCGTTTCATGCTCTTGTTTTCGGTGGTCACCTATCCGATTTTCAGCACCATTTGGCGTTGCTTAACAACATTTATCTTGGTGGCTGTTGTTCATTCTTCTTGTTAACATCCATACGCAAGACAAATTTTATTTTTTAATAAAAAAAAAAAAAAAAAAATTATTTGTTTATTTATTTTCATACACAAAAATTACAAAAAAAAAATTTCATGTTTTTTGACCCAGCAAAATTTTTCTACCACCCACTTTTTGGGTAACGCTGCCCTAAATCGATAATATAATAATGGAAAAATATTTCACCTAAAGCCTACGGTCGAAAGATTAAATCTTTTTTACATTGTAGGCTTTTGTGCCATTCATTTTAATGTTATCAATCGACATACGATATCTATTTGCTATATTTAAATTATTGGGCAACCAACTTAATTAATATTCAAAAAAAATATTCTTACAGTAGGGCTATCTATCGGCTAAATATTTCACTTAATAATATAGAGAAAAGCGCGGAATGGTGGCCCCGAGTAATCAGCGTGAGGAACGTCCCCAAGGTCGATATAATACATTGTATGTAATATTATAAATAATAAAGTCATACCCCGGAATGGCATTAGTAGCCGAAAAAGGGTTAAAAAAATAGAGAAAAATTCTCTTGATGTGACTAAACACAATTGTGTGATATGTTTAATCTTTTGTGATTATAGCCTATATAGGTATGTATATATTTAATATATGTGGTTGTTTCCTAATCGATTCTCTGTTATAATGGTTAAATATGTTGAGAACTCCTTCTTTTATCATCCCTCACTCGTTGATCAAATACCGGTTTGTCCAGCATACCCCTTAACATACCGAACATAATAACAAACTTATTATCTTTACTCAATAGGTCCGATAGACGAATTATTCCCTTTTTATTTTTACACAAGTTGTTTCAATTTCAATTAAAAAAAGTTTTTATTAATGTTATATAATTCGTCTCGTTTTTGATTTAACAGCCATACATTTAAAGAGAAAAAAATATATGTTGTGACTAAGCACATGATTGAGATTATTATTGCTGCGATTGCAAATATCTTTTCTTTCATTTTATTATCTGTGTGTGTGTGTGTGTGTGTGTTTGATTAAAATTTCAATAAATCAGCAATCTATACTTAATTAAGAGAGAGGGAGAGAGAGAGAGAGGGAATATTAACCTCTCTGAGTCTATTTAATCTCCTCACTTAACCTATACATAGATAAAATAAAAAATTAAAAAAAAATACTAATAAATTGGTTTATGTTAAATATAAAAAAAAAAAACGTAGCTATAAAATAAATACATTTGCAATTAAAATCTATTATCAGTTTATTGGATTAGTCAACTTTTTTTATATGTTATTTTAATTTTTATTATTGGTTAAAAAAAAAGAAGATATTTTTGGATGATAAAAAATTAAAATAAAATGTGTAGCGTTATTGATTGTATGTTAAATAAAGAAAATGAACGTTTGCTATAACGGGCGCCATTCAGATTGATTGGGCTTGAGGGTAGTCAACCCTAATGACCATACATATTGACTTGTTTATTTTAACTAAAGTCCGGGCCCGCGGGCTTGATTTAGGGGTTAGCGTGTATACCAAAGGTCGCTGGTTCGGATCCCAGGCAGTCTGATTGTCTTAATTTAAGCCATTTGGTTATCGTCAAACTCTTATATGGCCTAAGTTGCCGAAAAGAGTGTGAGTGTGAATAAAGAGTGAGTGTTCTTTAAAAAAAAAAAAAACCAAAGTCCGGGATTTCCCCCACCCTTCCACTTCTGTAATAAAGTGTTTTTATTAAACATATTTGTCGCTCAGGGACCCACGAGCTGCCCGAGCTGGGACAGGCAGTCCTTCAGTTCGTTGTATGTCTGTCTCTTCCTTCCTCTTTTCAACAGGTGTCAGACCGTGCGACGGGCCGGCCTGTCATATTTCTTCCGGTCACAAAAACAAATGATTGTGTTAGAGGGAGTAAGTTAGGTTCGCCGACCCCGTATCGCGGGAATAAGGCGAGGACAGAAGAAGAAGAAAAGTTTTTATTAAACATATTTGATACATTATTATAGGCTTAACATTTTAGGGTCCGAACTTTTTTTTTCGCTCACTCAAATTTTCTCCAGACTCTCGCAGATGGCCGAGAACGAGCCCGGCCCGCCTCCTGTTACTTCTACTCGGTTTATTTCGCTCTTGAAGCAGTTTTTTTTTTCCTCCCCAAGTCAAAGGTCGGTCGACAAGTGTATGAAATAAAGCAGAA
>JAKCPI010029237.1:0-47357 GCA_023213315.1 Euborellia annulipes | reverse complement strand
TTAGAAAAAGTTGAAATAAGAGAAAAATCTGGTGTGATTAACGCACGTCATTCACTTTTGTTTTTTTTTCCAAGGGGAAGAATTAATCTACTATTGGGTGGGATTTCAAAGAGTTCATTAATTAAATTAAAAAAAAAAAAAAATGGTGTGACTGGTCGCACAGCACACAACTTTTTCTTATCATTGGTAATTGAAAGTTGTGTACTGAGCTTGTCACACCAGATATTTTATGTCGAGATATATTTATTTAGGAGACGAGGAAGATTTATTGGACCAAGGTGTTGTGGTTTAAGAATAACAATAAAATTTATTGTTGTTTGCTTTATTCTAAGGTCTGGCGACTGGCTAGCAACAGTTTCGGTAGCCCAACTACCATCTTCACGTACCTGAAGGAGACCTTAGAATAAAGCAAACAACAATACATTTTATTGTTATTCTTTAACCACAACACCTTGGTCCAATTACTGCAATAAATCTTCCTCTTCTTCTAAATAATATTAATAATTACACCAATCCAACTGAGAGATATATTTAGTTTCCCATAGCACTTTAGTTAACTTGACAGCTTGAATTTCATAAATAAAAACTCAATTGATTCAAATAAATTTTCCTAGGCTCTGTGAATTTTAAATGTTGACTGCTTGAAATAAATTATGGTTATTGGGGGCTTGCTGGTCTTGTTGCTGGTGTAATGGGCTAGGATGTCGGCTTCTACAAAGGAGATCAGTGTTCAAATCCTGGGCGTGAGGGATTTTTCATTAAATAAAAATATTTATTTCTTCTTCTGTCCTCGCCCTTATTATTCCCGCGGTGCGGGGTCGGCAGACGGACAGAAGAAATTTTACGACCGTAAGAAATATAACTAGCAAAAATGAAGTCTTAAAAATTCTCTTTATGAAAAAATTTCTTGAAAAAAAAATGAAAACTTCTAGGGAAATGGGTTTAATGAAAAAAAAAAAAAAAACCAAGCGAGAAATTTTTAAGGAAGATGCCTCGTCAAAAAGAAACGATTTTCTCTAGCCCTGAGAATTTTGTTAACAATATACTTCATTGAATGATAGAATATAATTTACAAAATTACTATTTTTATACTTTGAAACTTCTTTGGCTGATTTGCAATTAAGATAAAGGCCTGTCGCACGGTTGCAAAGAGGAAGACATTTAAAGAACTGAAGGACTGCCTGTCCCAGCTCGGGCAGCTCGTGGTCGCCATCCACGTACCCTCAAGATGTGGGCCCCTGAGCAATGAATAAAAATATTTATTTAATGTAAACAAATCCTCAAATATGCGATGGATTGAAATATCTCACCACAATAGCCCCCAGGCAACTCTACGAGAAGAGGGAGTTGCTGTGACATCCCGTCCTGTGGAAGGGACGTAAAGAAGGTTCCCTCTCAGTGATGCATTCTTCGAAAGGAGTTGGTGCTGAGGGAGTCCCTCCTCCAACCAGGACATCACCCTGGCATAGAAGATGTTGGATAAAAGGAACCGGTTGGAACCAGAAATAAGGATTAGTTCACTAGCTATAGGCGAAAGCAGGAGGAGTTAGAGATTGGAAATAATGTAACTTCACGGGTAGATGATTATGGCCAAAGGCCGGTTGGGTTTGAGGTGTGTGTCTTCGAGCACGTAAGCACCTCGGGCAAATAAACGGGGATCCCGATAGGCATTTCAAATAATAATAATAATTATAGTTATTTTTCAAAATTTTAATCTCATATTTGGATATTTTATACACAATCGATAATAATAAATAAATAAATACAAAAATTTCAGAAAGAATAACGAGAGGGAAAAAAACGAATAAGCTGGCGTGGCCACCACAAAACAGACAGTCGCCTAATTCAGAAGAAAACAAAAATACAAGACGTTTTTTGAGTGATTGAGTG
This sequence comes from Euborellia annulipes, assembly GCA_023213315.1. Classification (NCBI taxonomy): domain Eukaryota; kingdom Metazoa; phylum Arthropoda; class Insecta; order Dermaptera; family Anisolabididae; genus Euborellia; species Euborellia annulipes. The sequence continues at coordinate 45,467 of JAKCPI010029237.1, read as the reverse complement.
TTATTAAAGAAAATAAAATTTTAGAGCCGACAAGAAACCAATGTAAATAAAACTTATATAATTTTAGATTATTCCAGACATGTTCTTGCATTAATCAGTTCTAGAAATAAAAACAGCCGTCACCTGAACTCTATTCTATTATAATATAATAATAAAATAAATAAAACCGAAGGCGTGTGCTCCATCTGGGTCGATTGGGATGCAGAGGGTCCGTCCGGGCCGGGCCTTTCCTCTCTCAAGAGAAGAGAGAGACTTTCACTTGTTGCCATTCACTTTCGTTATATTCGAGAGAGAGATACGATAAAAATAAATAAGACTCAAGTGCAAATTTGTTCGTAATGCAGCCAGCCAGTTTTTCATCCTTCCGGATTAGTTAAAAAATTAAATTAAACTAAAGCTCTAAGAGAACCAATAAAGAAAAAAAAAAAAACTTCCTTTCACAAGATTTAATTAAATAGAAAAGTTTCGCCTTTTAGACGAGATCAAATTGTTTTTGTCAGGAGATTGAAATTTTTAAAGAAATGCGAAAATCTCCACTCCAATTTATTACAAATATTTCGGTCCTTAAGGTTGTTCGGATAGTACCCCGTAAGTCATAATAGAATCTAAATTTTTTTTAAATAAAATTAAAAATTTGAATGCCAAAATTACTTATTATAATTTAGTCGTGACCTATTAAAGTTTATAATTGTATTAAGTTAATAATTTAATTACCAAAAATAATAAATGAATGACTTTTGACTTGAGCAGTTTTTCACGTAATATAGATCTGGCAACATTGCATTTAGCAGCTGTTTATTTTAAATCTTAAAAGCCTTCAATTTTATTTTATTTAATATATTACAATGATTAATGCAAATCAGTTTAAACACAATGGACAATTTGCGAGAAAAAATATTTCCCCCGTAAAATACAGCGAAGGGAGGAGGAGGAGGGGGGGGGTCCCCCCCCCCCCTTTTTCCCTCCCTATAATAAAAAAAAAATTTTTTTTTTTTTTTTTTTTTTCCAATAAGAAATATTTTTTTTCACCCCACCACTCCACTTCAATAAAATAATTTTTTTTTTATATAAAAAAAAAAAAAAAATTCTATATAGAAAATATTAACAACCCCCCCCCCTCTCCCCCCCAAGGAGGAGCCCCCCCCCCAAAAAGAGTGGGGCCGCCCCGAGGTAGGAAGGGAAATAAAAATGTAACTGACAGCGAGAAAAGAGTATTATTTTTATGCGACGTTGCTGAGACTGGTCTGAGTCTCATTTTTAAATATTGACGACTGCCATTTTGGAGAATTTTTTGACTTTCTTGTTAAAATATCTTTAAAAAAACTTCTGCAGAAACTTTTGATTTTATGTTTAACGTATTCCTCGGAAGTGAATTAATAAAAATGTAAAGTTTTTTTTTTTTTTTTTTTTTTTTGCATCTATTGCAGGAGTTACTATATAATTCGACATGTGTGCCTTTCCCCGACATTCCCCATAAACTACATGTTAAATTTCAATTTTTAAAAAATTAATTTTTTCTATAACAGATCTGCTTCAAAGTTTTATTTTATATGTATGTGATAGTGATTAATAACATGTAATGGTACTCGAAAAGATCTTATATTCCCCCTGAGGACGGCACCGAAATATTTGCAATAAATTGAAGTGAGAGAGAGAAGAGACTGGTTTGATTCTCCCTCAACTTTCCAATCTGCGGTTCCCGGCAAACAATAAAAAAAAATAAAAGCAACAGATGAAATTTAAACTGGTAACCGTAGGCTCTATTTGAAACATGATTTTATTTGGTAAATTAAAAACAGAAGAATACCGGTATGTGTTTCAATATATTGTCTATACTAGATGTTCCCAACATTTTGGAGTTCACGGCGCCCTCTTACGTTCGTTAATAGATTAGGACACGATTTAGTTATAGCAAATATTTTCACTCTAACAAGTCGAGATGTGTTCTTAAAATGTGAATTTTTTAGAATGGCTCACCCTCATAATGAAACCTCGGATATATTCCTGCTGAATCGACCAAGAATCCACGGGAACCATAAAGCCTGAAACAAAGAAAGCAAAAACATTGTTAGAGAATTTAATTTTTTACTTTCTCTTACCTCTATATATGTTAATATATAGAGAGAAAGTATTGGATTCAAGTCAAAAATTCGCCCCCGGGTTTGGCGCTAGTAAGTAGCGCGCCTACCTCCTATACCAAACGTCGCGGGTTCGGACCCAGGCAGTCCGATGATTTTACATTTAAGCCATTTGGATACCAGATGGCTTAAATAGAAATGCCTGAACCCACAATAGATATATTCTCTACAACGGTTATCGTCAAAGTCTTAAATGGCCAGAGTTGCCGAAAAGACTGTGTGAATGTGTGTGTGAATGTGAGTGTGAACAAGAGAAAAAAGTGTGAATGTTTTTAAAAAAAAAAAAGTCAAAAAATTCAAAAATTCAATGTCGATATTTTGACGGATATACACGTTTTGAGGTCCCCCGGAATTCAAAAAACTTGGTTTTCGCGACATGGTCTGCATCACTGAGGTAACTTCTTTACAGGAAGGGTTGTCACAGCAACTCCTCACAAAGATGTAATATAAAACTAAGGCTTTTTTAGGTAATCAATATTGCCATTTGTCAACACATCTAACCTCTCAACTAAGGGGGAATGCGGCTTTTAAAGTTAAAATTGTGATATTGCCTATAAAAATGTTTTATTTGTTATGAAATAATTATAAATAACGAAGAAGAATAAATATTTGAATATCATCACTAACAGGTTTTTTTTTTTTTTTAAGGAAGAAGAATCAAGTTTAAATTTTTTGACCTCATTCAAGTATAAAATCGAAAAAGTTTAAAGGAATAAAAAATTTCTGAAATTGAACATTTTGCGCAATAAATTGTTAGTTGCTAACACGTTTGTCTTAAAGAAGAGGAGGTTGGTGGTCCAGAAAGGGAGATTCTGCACTCGGAGTGAGTGTCACTAGGAAAAACCAGAACTAACACTTCCGTTCGTTCTTTTTTTTTTTTTTTGGAATTTCTTTTAACAGAAAAAGTGAAAAGACGGATTTATCCTATCCTAGTCATAATCTAATCTACATTTGATCCTTGGAGAAATTTTAATACTATTGCATAATTTGACGAGTCACCGAAGGTTAGATAGGGAAACTTACTATAATCGCAAGTTCTTTTTGACATAATGTCTGTGTGTATGTTGTAATTTAGATAAATAAAAAAATAATTATTTGATTGATCGAAATGTAAAAGTTTTTTGATAAAATATTTTCGGTAATTGAAAGTTGTGTTCTGTGTTTGTCACACCAGATTTTTTCATATATAGGGACTACAGCGGGTCAAAAAAAGACGTAACACTTTGTTTCTTCTTAAAAAGACCTATTTTAATCTATCTTAATGATACTGTAATTTATTAAACATTTAATATGAAATAACTTAAACATTTCTAACTTGTAAGTAAATTTAACACAAATCCATATCATTTTAATAATATACATACATTTTAATATAACAATTTAAATAAAACAAAGACAAAAATGTCGAAATTTTTTTTTATTAACGCCAAATTTCTAAAATTTTAAAATAATCTTTCCATTTTATACACATATCGAGATTATGTTGATTTGTCCCAGAAATTGAAAATCGACATTTTTGTCTTTGTTTTATTTAAATTGTAATTATTTATTAAAATGATATGGATTTGTGTTAAATTTACTTAGAAACGTTTAGAATATTTCATATTATTAATATATGTTTAATAAATTACAGTATTATTAAGATAGATTAGAAGAGGACTCCTATGAACAAACAAAGTGTTCCGTTTTTTTTTTTTTTTAATATTCACACACCCATTCACACAGTCTTTTCGGCAACTTAGGCCATTCAAGATTTTTTACGATACTAGCATGTTTAATATATCTATTGGGGGGGGGTCTAGGCATTTCTATTTAGGCCATTTGGTAGTCCTGGATGACTTGGCTTCATCGGGTCAAGAGAGACCGAGCTTGGCCTGTCGGAGACAACAGCATTGGATAGGGGGAGTAAGGTCCGCCGACCCCGCACCGCGGGATTAATAATGGCGAGGACAGAAGAAGGTATCCAAATTCATCGGACTGGCTGGGGTCCGAACCACGCGAAGTTTGGTCCATAGGAGGTAGGCACGCTACCAACTACTCCAAGCCCCGTGGGCCGCTGATATATTAGAACTCAAGATGTAGAATTAATAAACATGGGGAAACATTTATAGTTTGTTACCATGGCTTCTTTCTATCTTTCCAATGAAGTACAAGAGTAAAATGCCAAACGGCTTAAATAATGCCTGGACCCCAATATGAATTAATATATATATTATTAAATACGAATATCGTTAAAGTATTATATGGCCTGAGTTGCCGTGAAGACTGTGTGTATGTGTGTGTGTGAATGGGAAAAAAGCGTGAGTGTTAAAAAAAAGATTCAATTGTATTATCTGTCAAAGTTCCTCAGCAGAAATCTGTGATTATTAGAGCCCGAAATGAAGGGGCTAAGCGTGTTTTGAGACAACCCGTTCGACAGCTTAGCGTTGGGGTTGCATATACTCAAATCACGTTCAAGCCTAATTTTTGATAAAAATTTCGAAAAAAAAACTGGAAAAGTATCATTAGTACAGTACTAGTACTCTTCTTTGACCGAATTATTTTCAATCTTGTAGCTCTTGCTTTCTTTTAAATGCACAGACCTTTTGTATTGATGTTATATTACCTTGAATTTTGTTTTGTATTAATGCCATTTGAATTGTTAATGAATTTGAGTGCTGTATCAGTCAGATTGTTTGTCCTGTGTTGTGGTGTTATTGTATTTGATTTTTGCTTTTAGTTTGTATGCTCTATTATTTTTATTTATTTATCTTTTTATTTAGTTTATTTTTTTTCTCTCTTCCCGTTCTCATTGCATCGCTTTACTCATGTCATCCGCCCACATAACCAATACTTATATTATTTTGAAATGTAAAAAAGCAAAAAAAAAAAAAATTGTATTGTTAACAAACAAATGTAAATGTAAATAAAAATGGGGCTGGATGGCTTCTGCCGCAGCCGATAATAAATAAAAAAAAAAAAGTGCACAGACAGACCCATTTTTTGGATTCAGAGAGCTTCAAAACGTGTATTTCCATTAAAGTCTAGGACATCGTGAACGCATATTTTCTCTCTATATACAGTATATTAGGACATTATAGGTAGAGAAAGTAACAAAATGGCCTCAGTTGACTTGAAATAAATAGAACAAAAGAAATAGTTAAAATTCATATTACGAATTATATAAATTAAAACACCATTCATATAAAAAATTAATCAATTCATAAAATGATTAGTCATAAAGGTAATATAATCTATAAAGGTGTTATAAAAAAGGAATTCTAAAATTTTTCAATCAAGGTAATAGAGCAATTTTGTTGCTCTCGTTTTTTTTTTTTTTTTTTTTTTGCTTAACATTTAAGAACAAGTTCTACTATTTTTTTATTTGAATTAGATAAAGACTAGAAAAAAGGTTATAAACGCTATTCAGAACCAGAATAAATTGGAAGGTCTATAGTGAAAGATAGTCATAAGCCACAAAACATTAGTTTCGAGATATTCTTCATTCTCTTCATTTATAATGAATGAAGAAGATAACTAAAATGGGCTTATGACATTCTTCACCGGAATAAAATTTGAGGGTGAATACAGTTTTATTTATCTAGAAATACATAAACACATCTGAGATAATTGAATTTAATTGAGGTGTATAGCTGATAATACAATTTAAGGTTCAAGGAAATCCCAAACTGAGCAACGCAGCTGGTCGTTTTTTTTTCAATTTTTTTTAACATAAAGTGCCAGGGCCAACGTTTCAGTCACCTAAAGGATCATCATCAGGGCCAAGCCATTGTCAATTTATTATTCCTCTTGGTCATATTATTGGCTCGTCCAATGACCAAATTGTTATATTATTAATAATTTCTTTGGTAATATGACCAAGAGGAATAATAAATTGACAATTGCTGGCCCTGATGATGATCCTAGGTGACCGAGCGGCCCCTGGCACTTTATATTTAAATATTGTGACGTTTCGGTTCCTGGTTTAGGCCATCTTCAGAGCCGGATGTGAGAATAAATTAAAATTTTAATTTTCATTCAAAATTTCATTTATTCTCGCCTCTGGCTCTGAAGATGGCCTAAACCAATGGCCGAAACGTTACAATAAAAGAAATAATTTTTTTTTGACTCCGCTTTAATGATACCTCCATCCACAAAGGCATACCTCATAATAAATTTATATAAAAATATTTTTTTTATTTATTCCTACTTATAAAACTAGCAATCATTTGGAAAATTGCTCACTGGGTTAACATTCACGCCTCCCCTTAGATTAGTCTGCGCCTCCCTAGGGAGGCGCGCCTCACAGTTTGGAAAACGCTAATCTAGACAATTTTTGATATTAAACTTGAAGCTAGCGCATTGGGCTTTGTGTTAACACTCTGAATGGAGAGATGGTGGCGATTTTCATTACCGAGAGCCTCTCCTATATTGACTAACTCCTTTTTTTCTATTTATCATCCAACACTACAGTCACCTTTCATTAGCTCTATATGAGATTCTTTCATATATTCAAGACCGTTTTAAAAAATATTTTTAAGCTATATAATAAAAATGTATTAAAAATTACCAAATTAACATCTACTTCTAATTCCCAAAATCGATCGTTCATGATGCCAGCATTATTTATAACAATATCGAGGGCCCCGAAAATATCCATAGTAGTTTGAAATGCCTCTGTGGAAAAAAAAAATTATTAAGTAATATAATCTAAAAGAGATAAGAAAAAAAGATGATTAAAAAGATTTCATTTAATTCCTTAGCTAAAATGAAGTAAAAATTTTTTAATTCTCACTTCTATTCCATTATTTTTATCTATTTTTTTCTTTAATCGCAATGAAGCTAATCTCTTGTTTGCACTGGCAAAGAATTATTTTTTGTGCGCAACCAAATTTTTCTCATCTATTCATCCCTCTCATTCTACCTTCACCATTTCGACAAAATTTTGTCATTTTTATGCCGATTAAACAAACTAATATCCTACGGCTATCTCATTCAATTAAACAACAAAGGTTGTTTCACCTCAAATAAAACTACTTTTTTTTTATTAAATGCCCTTTTAAAGTGATTAATTTATAAAATATGAAATCGAGGAATTCAAGTATTTACGAATATAATCTAAGGCATTTGGTGTTCTAAGTAAAAAATTCTTCCAAGTGGCAATACCTTCATATTGAGGATAATCCGTCACGTCGCATTGACAAAATATTATTCGATCCTTGCCAAATTTTGATGACAATTGTGAGGCCAATTTCTCACCAGCATCTCCAATATCACATATTGATACCTAAAATAAAAGACAGATCGTCGTTAGATAAATTCAAAACTGTTCAAAGACAAAAATCCCGTTTCTTATAACTAGAGCCCGGATTCCTATGCAATTGCATATTCTATTTGCTAACAGGTGCGTCCCGGAAAACCAATTTTCTATCCCAATCATGCCCCCTTGGAACTATGGTTTAAATTCTATATTGCATAGTTTTGCATATTTGGTGAATATTGCATAAAGTTGCATATTTAAAACTTTTTGAATATTTTTAAGGTTGTTCGGACATTAAAGCACTTTATCAGATTAAAAGCTAATTTTTTAATATGTTATTAATCACTATCAAATACGTATAAAATAAAATTTTGAAGCAGATCTGACACAGGGTTATCGTGTAATTAATTTTTAAAAAATTGAAATTTAACATGTAGCCTATGGGGAATAACGACGAAACGCACACATATCGAATTATATAGGCATCTGTGCAAATGATACAAAAACAAAAAAACTTACATTTTATTAATTCACTTCCGAGGAATATGTTAAAAATAAAATCAAAAGTTTCTGCCGACCGCTTTTAAAGATATTTTAACAAGTCAAAAAATTCTCCAAAATGACAGTCGCTAATATTTAAAAATAAGGAAGTCTCGAGAGTGAGACCAGTCCGGCAACGTCGCATAACATGTGTCTTATCTCTATGTCAGTTACATTTTTTTTTTTCAATTTTACAATATTTTTTCTCGCAAATCGTCCATTGTGTTTAAACTGATTTGCATTAAACATTGTAATATATTAAATAAAATAAAATTTAAGGCGTTTAAGATTTAAAATAGATAGTTGATGAATGCAATGTTGCCAGTTCTATATTACGTGAAAAACTGCTCAAGTCGAAAGTCATTATTAAATTATTAACTTAATCCAATTATAAACTATGATAGGTCACGACTAAATTATAATAAGGAATTTTGGCATTCAAATTTTTAATTTTATTTAAAAAAAAATTTAGATTCTATTATGACTTACGATGTACTATCCGAACAACCTTTTTTTTTTTTTTTTTTTTTTAAACATTCACACTTTTTTCTCATTCACACTCACACTCACACACACATTCACACAGTCTTTTCGGCAACTCAGGCCATTTAAGACTTTAGACGATAACCGTTATTGATAAATATACATATAGGGGTCCAGGCATTTTTATTTAAGTCATTTGGTATCCAATTGGCTTAAATAAAATCATCGGACTGCCTGGGGGTCCGAACCCGCGACGTTTGGTATACGAGGTTAGCACGCTAACCTCTACGCCATGCCCCGAGGGCCTCGAACAACCTTAACATCTTTCGGCAAACGTTTTATTTTATTTTAATTTTTTAATCGATTTTTTCAAAATTCGCTTCAACAATTTAGATTAAAATTCAAAAATCAATTATTTTTTAGATGCTCTTGAAAATGTATATTCTCATTTAGACCTTGAAATCTTATGAAGACCACTTCACTCTTGTACTTCATAGAAAGATAGTACATCTTGAATTCTAAAATATCTGCGGAAACTAAATATATCTCGACACAAAAAATCTGGTGTGTCAAGCACAGAACACAACTTTTGATTACTGAAGCTATGAGGTGCGTTCAGTCACACCATATTTTTTTACATTAAATTTAATTATTTGTTTTTACACTATTTCCTTCCAAAATTCAAACACGGTCAGTTTTACATCAGTAGAAATCATGATTTATTTTGGAAGTCATTTACTTGGTATATATTGCTGCATATTTTAATACTTTTACTGCATATTATATGGCATATTTAGCGGTTTTTGCTGCATAAAAATCCGGGCTCAACTTATAACTAAATAAATCATAGTGATCTTTTGGTGAAAGATTGAAAGTTTCAAGCTTTATCTAAAACGTCGAGTTTCATAAAATTAGGATGATCTTTTTTAATTTTTATCGTTTTTTTTTTAATTATTTATTTTTTAATTACATTTCCTGAATATGATTTTAATTGATTCCTATTCTGATGGGAAACGTTGATTTGATGACTAATACTGCAGCAAGTCGTCCGTAACGAATGACGATGTCATGATAAAAGCTCGATGGGATCAAAATAATAATTAAAATATTATAAACATTTAATAAATAAAGATAAATATGGGTATTTTTAATGAAAGGCGCAAAGGAAGTTGTGCAAAAGAGCCGGAGGGGATTGAGTACCTTGGCTCCGTTCTTGAGCAATTCTTCGCAGTAGGCTTTGCCGATCCCGGCCCCGCCGCCCGTTATCAGAGCTACCTTTCCTTTCAGGTCCATCGCGTCCGTCCTGCTCACTTAAAGTTTTACTTATCTTCTGCTAATAGAACATATTTACTTAAAAATTTATTAGTCAATATGACAAGCCGAAAAGACTCGATTGTTCATTAGTGACAAGCATGGGTGCCAATATTAACAAACTTAATTTTCTAAAATATTATTTTAGATATCCTCTTATGAGCTTTAAGTTTATATATCTTTTAATTAAATGAAGAAAAAATGAATTAAATTTTGATTTTTTCTTAAATTTTATTATTTTTTTTTAAACCGCGAAATTCAAATTTAATCAATTGACAAATCTTTTGGTGTCAAGGTGTAGGGAACTTTAGTTATTTATTTTTTTTTTTAATTAAGAGTGATTTTGTTGTCTCTGTATGATCTATTTAAAAATTCATATTTGCTTGAAGTTGTGGCTGTGATGTGATTATGACAGGGCCGGATCTAGGGGGGGGGGGGCAGTGGGTGCGTGTGCCCCGGGCGGAAGATATCAGGAGGCAGCAATTAAAGAAAGATTTACTAAAAAAAAAAGGTAAAATGATATGAATTTTGTATAGAAAATTTTAAGGAGGGGGCTGCAAATTAAATTTTGTCCCCCCCCCCCTAAAAAATCTCCTAGTTCCGGCCCTAGATTATGAGAGGTATGATGGAGATATCAGCCAAATTGGGATGCTCTAGGTTCAAAAAACTCCCAGAATAAGACGTTTCGACCTGAATTTATTTGGCCATCTTCAGTTATTGGAAATTATATACATAATGCAAAGTGCACATGTGATTGAACCAGAATTTGTCAATAATAAAATTTATTTGCTTCATACAATCAGTTTCCTGATTTTTAAAATTTGACCTCTGAAATTTAAAAATCACTTACAATACTTTCTCTACTTCGTACACGAGAAAGTAAACATACGCGCTGCTAAATGAAAAGGAAAGTATATATTGTGTGATCTTGGATAAAGTTTATCCAAGTTGCCGGGTCGGGTAAAAATTGCAAAAACTTAGTTGAAATAAAAAGCTAAAACATATTCTTCAATTATTTATTTCTTTTTAACATAAAAATACTCAAAAATTAATAAATAAAATTTTATTTGTTTTTTTTTTTTATCTACAAAGCCATATTTGTTCTTTTTTGGACGCTTGTCATCTTTAGGACAGAAATTTTACAATTTTTTAATTTTTTTTGATTAAATTAATTTTATACATTTAAATAAAGAGAAATTAAAATAATCGAGGTAGTTAAAAAAAATATCCACCAATAACAATAATTGACAGGAAGTGATTTAATAAAAAATAAAAAATATGTCATAATAAAATAGATTTATGAATTTCAAAAAACTAATTTATTATTCAAATTTGTTTTTAAATATATTACTTGCATTCTTTATCAACACTTTGTAAATGAATTAAAAAACTGTTAATGTACAAATGTTTATAATACGTGGATGCGCAAGAGACGAAGTCATTTATTATGATACCAGAAGGCTGTGTGATGTGTAAAATGTTTTTTTTTATTTCTTGTTTTATTTTTGTTTTCTCTATTAGTACCTAACGTGCCGCCGAAAGGTATTCTCGAATGCTTTCACGATCCCTGTTAAGCCAAGCGGCATTCAATCGGATCGTTTCTGAACTTTGTTGAACTGTTCGCTCTGTCCCAGGGGAATGATGTTCACGGAAGAAAGTTTCCACTTCTTTTGCAAGCTCCTCGGAAGCGAAATTTTCCGTTGTGAATTTTACAAGTCTCGCGAGGAGAAAACCGCCCTGAAAAGTTTATTAAATTCAATTATTATAGGTTTTAGCTTAATAATTAAAAAGATTAAGTTATATAAATAGGAGCTAGAGATAATTTAATATTTTATTAGGGGAGGTAGAGTGAGGGCAGGGGCGTAGCCAAGGGGGTGTGTAGGGGGAGGCTCGGCCATATTTCATAGAATTGGCAAAATCAAGGACCAGCTGGCAAAAGAGGGTTTATTTGACTGAAATTAATTAATCTTTTAACTTTATAAAAAATGTTAAATTTTCTTTTTTTTATTTCTATTTATTCAAACAAAAAAATGGTAATAATAAAATTTCAAGACAATAACATTTAGACCTAATATGAAATGAGACAAGAATCAGTTTTCTACTACCCGTATTCATAGTCATTGCTTGAGGGACAAGGAATCCTTATGCCTATATAAATGTATAGATATAGATATAAGGATTGCTTATTCCTCAAGGAACGACTATGAATACGGGTATAAGATACTTGACTTTTATTTTATGAAGTAAAAAAAAGTGAATTTTTACATTAAAACCACAGATCCTCCTTGGATGGAGACAAATATTAATTTTTTTGTTATCAAGATTTTTTCTTTTGTTCCCCCCCCCCCCCCCCTGAATACGTCTCTGGGGTTCAATTTAAAAAAAACATACCTGGTAACGGTTAATAAGCTCTTCCCAGTTTTGCTTAACAAATTCCCAGGCAAGATCTCGGCCACGTTTCGTCATGGCCACACTGATAATAACAAAAACTGTGTCTTGAGATCGAACTTCTGTAGACATGGCAAAATTAAGAACTTTCTTCAATACAGCCTCATCTCGGATATATCCAAGTGCTCTAGAAATACGATCCTTCTCTTCGTGGAGATCTGCTTCTCGATATAACTAAAAAGGAAAAATTTCAAAAATTAATTATCATACTAATATATAAAACGCTAGCCACTCTCTCTCGCTGATTGGCCATAGACAGAGGAAGTGGAATCAGTGAGGGAAATTTAAAATTTTCAGTGAGCAAGATGCATTTGCTCGCGGCAAGTAAGGGAGTCCAGGGGTGCAGCCCCTGGCAAATGGAAAAGCCCGCTGAAGGGCTTCGCCTCTTGTTTCTAATATATAAGAGAAAATTGTCAAAAAATAAATTTGGAAAAGAGAATTTTTAATTTTTGTGTCTTATGAGAGGTATTTCTTGAATTGGATAGAAAAATTCAAATTTCATTTCAAATAAAGATACCTTGAGCATGGCGTTATACGTGTTCTCATCCCCCACGGAGAGGACGGCCTTATAAACGGCACTTCTCAAATCAGCTGGGATCTGACTGCCGTTTTGAGTATGAGCATCGAAACGTTTCTTAGCTTCAGCAATGACGCTGGGTTCGGCACAGGCGACTAAACGTCCAATTACCAAGCCTCGAAGCATCGTGTCCAGATGGCTTTCTCCAGGTTTTGCCACCCAGCCCAATCGTTCGTAGATTTTCGACAATAATCGTCGTCCATACGCTTTATATTGATCCTCGTATTCGGTATGCGAGACCAACACTGATAATTTACTTAAACAATTGTTGATACTTGACCAGACAGTGAAATTGTCCTCGTTGGCAAACGCTTCCATAAGTTTGAGCACTTCCACTGTTGATGTCTGGCCAGCTTGCACCTGAGACATTTTAAAAATTAATTACTACTATTATATACAGTTGAAATATGAAAAAACGGAAACTTACCATGGCAAAGAGATCATCTAAAAGACCTAAACGATCCAAAGGTGGGAGAGTTTTATCCGTAATGGCAGGAACGAATTTTTCTAACATTTCCGGTGGATATTGTGTACGATAATAGCCAACAGTTCCTGGGTTAATTTTCACCCAGTCGTTAGCTGAGATCCCTTTCAAAACCACTTGGGTTGATTTAGTCTCGAGAACACAATTTTCGACCACCTCACTGGGAGCTTGTGATGTACTAAACGTGATGGGAACCATCCAGAGAAATTCATTGCCTGCAAAATATTAAAATATATTAATTAAACTTTTTGAATTGACTTTTCGATTTTTTTAAAAAAGAAAGTTAATTAAAAGAATGCAGCCTTGTTTTTCCCCTTCTGCGCTTTAGGGTTTGGTTAGAGTCTTCAAAATTTAGTTGAGATAAAAAAGTTATTCATTTTGACAAACTTTGAATTCACTTGCTTAATAAATATGTATATTTTTAATATAGGTATTTAATTTGCTGGTAGATCAAAGGATCTCGCCGGATTTATAGAATTCTTGAAAACCATTTCGTTATTCATTTTGACTAGTGACATGGTTAGAAATGATTCCCATTTTTTCTGTTTACCAATCTATAAAATTCCAAAATAATTTTTTTATTCAAGATCATTCATTTGCGAGCCTTCGGATGAGTTTTCGTTCTATTCCTTTGCCAAGTCCCACTTTTCCCTTCTTTTTCTCTTCAAGAAACATTAATATTTATTATCCTTTTGGGCCTGCGAAGGAACATGTGCCTGTACTTATTACATGAGCATATACTAGGTATAATACCTTCTATGTAATCATAAAACCCTGGAAAATTTTCTAAACAAAAAAGGAAATATATTAATATAGGTCTATCAAATTGATATATATATATATATTTCAATCATGTTAATTTAAAATACCAAAATATATATTGAAGATTGTGAATCTATAAATAATTAATTAATATAATGACATTTCTTATAAACCATTGTGCGTGAATGGTTCTGTTCATCCAAGATCTCAAAACCATGGGATCGAAATATAGATAAATATATATTCAAAATGCAAAACCAATGCTGCATTCCTGTTTTTATTTTCATTTTAAATTCAAAGTATTCACCTGTACAGTCTAAAGAAAATAAATAAAAATTAAATGAAAGTAATGTTAATCTTATAAATAATAATAAAAGTGAACGAGACGAACTCACTGCAAGAGCCATCTGCGCAGAATTTCTCTTGCGAGAGCGAGAGTTTAAGGTCCGAGCCAATTTGCTCAGCCTGGACTCTCACGACCGGGAATCCCATCTGTTTGGTCCACGTGGACATCACAGCGCCCACGGGTTTCTTGCTCGCTTCTTCCAGAGCCGACCAAAGATCCTCCGTGAAGGTGTTTTTGTACTGATGCCGAGTTAAATACAGATTCATTCCTTTTCGGAAATCCTAGTAGTGAAAAGAAAGAAACTAAAAGTTTCATCTATATTTAAATTCAAAGCGCATTAAAATTTGGGGTCAGCAAATGAGTGAAGCAAAAGAAAAATGAATAGATTTTTACCTTATTTAATAATTGTTTTATTTATAGGCAAATCATATATGCTTATCGAGATGGTTCATAAATAATTCAAACTTGATATCATAATAGTAAATTTTAATAAAAATTTAAATAAAACACCTCGAGGTGAATTTATTTATACGTATATACACATAATATATAATGACTTTAATATTTTTATTATTATGATCGAGTGAAATAATTTTATTTGAATAACTTTCTAAAATTTCATAAGAAAAATGAATAAATTTTATGATTAAGAAAACAAGAAAGCTATGTGCTCAATTTATATTTTAACAAAAACCCACCCCGTGTGTAAGCAAGAATAAGCTGTCTTTTAGCAGCTTGAAAGATTAATTTAAAAAAATGGCTTTTACTAAAAAAACAAAAAGTAAAATCAGTGTTAATTCAATATTAAATATCGTCTAAATCAGCGGTTCGCAACCCGTGGGCCGCGGCCCAGTTGTGGGCCGCGAGCTGATTGTAACTGGGCCGCGGACTTCTAAGAAAAGATAAAAATTATATATGTTTATATAAAATTATATATATACACTGGGCCTCAGAGATTTTTTTACGGAAAAAGTGGGCCGCACATCAAAAAAAGGTTGGGAACCACTGGTCTAAATTATAAAATAATTTTTTGGAACAAAGTATAAAAAAAAGCCAACATTGAAACTAAGTGTTCACAGTAGCGTAACCCCCGCGATACGGGAGGGGGGGGGGGGGGCAAACCTTGGGGGGCCCACGGGCCGGGCCGGGCTAAAAAACTGTATCCCCTCAGGGCTCAGTTGAAAACGGAGAAATTTAGATAAAAAAAAATTAATTAAAATTTTTCTTTCAGGGGACCTGGGCCCTCAGGGTTCAGGAATATACGGTATTTTAAAAATATTTTTTATGGTCTAATAATGGGGCCTGAAAAAAAGGTGCTGGGGGGCCCAGCTAAAAAACGTTACGCCACTTAGTGTTCTCAGGAGTTTAAGAAAAAAAAGTGTAAATAAAATTAGAGAATAAAATTTCAAATGAGTTGTTAAAAAAAATTGTATTTGCATATAACGAATTTAAAAATTTTTATTATTCGATTCAAATAGCTATTGAATTAACCCATGTAAACAAGTCACATAAGGCTGGGATAATTTATTCTTCCAAAATTAAATAAAATTATTATAAAGGATTAATGTTAAAAAAAAATCTTAGAAAATGATTACTCTTTCAAATAGTAAAAATTAATTCAATAAAATTATTTCACTGCTTCATTCAAACGATGACCCATTTATTAATATAAAATTCTCACCTCATCACCGATATATCGATGCAACATCCGAATCACTGAAGCACCTTTGTTATATGAAATATCATCGAAAATTTCATCGATTTCAGAAGGATGACCGACGGTCACCTGAAAAAATATCAAAGACCCATGATTAATCCATTACCCAAGAAGACAAGATGCTTTAGAAAAAATTTAATCCTTGAACATCTTATAATCAAATATAAATAAATAAATAAATTTAGTAAGAGGATTAAAAATAAATACCTCGATTGGATGGCTGTTTTTAAGGCAATCTAATTCGAGCGCTCGCACATAAGTTTCGGTCACAAATTGAGTCCAGATGTCGTATTCAGGGAAGAGATGCGCCACACAAAGGAATTCGACAAACGATGCGTAACCTTCGTTAAGCCATAAATGCGTCCACCATTCCTTTATAAAATAAAATATTTACAATTAATTTAACCTTTCTGATAACGAGTATAAACATATTTTGCGAAGTGAGTTTGTGTTTGATCGGACTCGAACCAGGGCTTCGTGGAGCAAGGCCTGTTTGGACATCCTGATCAATATTAATTTTAAAATAAAATTTCTTTAATTAATAAGAAAAAGAATTAAGTTTTTTTCTCTACACATTCATTTATCAAAATAAAAAAATCTGGTGTGTTTGGTCGCACAGTACACAACTTTTTCTTAGGGGTCGTCCACATATTACGTAACGCGTCTGTCCAAAACGTTACTAATTGTGACATGGGGGACCCGGGGGTTTCTCTAAGTGTGACATAACAATACAAAGTAGAAAAAAAAGGTCGAATGATTAGGTTATTTTTATCACGAATGTGTTTATTAAAGCTTTTGTGGTTTGAATTATTATTATTAGGGGAATTTTTAATTAAAAACCACATTTTTGTATTAATTATTTATTAAAAATATATAAATACTGTACAACTTATTCTGCAGCCGTTATCAAGTACTGTGCACTCCGACTCAAGTCAAGTGAACTTGAGTCCTCCAAATAATAGGTGGAATGATTTTCACAACGGGGCATAATCACTATTTGAATCACGAGGGAAAATTTACTAAACAAAAAGGAAAAAAATAAAAATAAAATGATATGAATTTTGTATAGGCCTAAGAAATTTTATTCGGGGGGGGGGGGGGGTGGGGTAGTCCTTTGTTGTGACAATATTTGTAGGGGGGTTTGTTTGTATGTGATTAACTGTGACATAGGGGGAGGGGGGACTAGAAAATCGTCAAAAAAGGCGTTATGTATTAGTATGTGGACGACCCCTTACCTTAGGTAAGATAAAATTGTGTACTGTGCTGCCACCGGCATCAGGTTTTTTTGTGTCGAGATATATTTAATTTCCCGTAGTACCTTAGTTCCAAAAATGCTCTATGGAAGGAAGAGCGGGAAAATGAATTTGAAAAATCTGAAATACATCAGTAAAGTGTACTTCAAACAATTTTCACGAAAAACTATTGATATACTATTTTCTAAAGAGCATCTAAAAAATAGTTGATATTTGAATTTTAATCAAAATAGGATAATATTTATATTCTGTTTTTTTTTTCACTGCACTTTTCCTTAAAAATTTCTACCAACCGCTAATTATTTATTTTATTTCCTATATTAAAATATTATAAATATTCGTGCTAAAAAAAATGTAATAAATAGGCGAGACGAGCAAATATTTGTTATCAAAAAGTTCAACAAACTTAACAAGTAAGATTAAGTGCTTTCTTATCTTTGGAGAAAAGCTTTTATCATGCGACCCACCATGGTAACTAAATTGCCGAACCATTGATGGGCGAGCTCGTGGCCGACGACGAGGGCGATCCATTGTTTGCGGACCGCCGAGGTGTTCTCGGGGTCAACCAGAAGGCACGTTTCTCGATAGGTCACCAGCCCCCAGTTCTCCATCGCTCCTAAATTTGCAAATATAATTAATTTAAAAAAAAAATAATAGAAATTTTACATTTTTTATATTCATGTTCTTTTTTTTATCTTATCTTAAAAAGATAAAATGTTAAAATTCAGAGTTTTAATTAAAAGGAAAAATTTTATATTATTTTATAAAAAAATAAATGAGGATTACTAAATTAGACAACCAGAATTTGCTCTTGGAGAAGGGCTGTTAGAAATATTTTTTAAAGGACTCTGTTTGGTAGCTCCTTCCTCTGCTGGTTGCGCCAGTGCTTTAGATAATATTCTAAAAGATTATTATGGCTTCACACTTTAAATTATATTGTATTTTTGATAGATTTCTTTTATGTGTGGCAAAGGGTCTGTCTACTCATTTATCATTTCACATTAAAAAGTTAGATATTTTTAAATTTTGAAAATAGATTCTTATGGAAATAGGATTTGGAAGAAAATATCTATATAAATTACTTTACTAAGGTCAAATTCATAGACCAGTTCCTGGTTGACCGAGCTGGGGCTCGATTTTTTTTTTGTTTGGAAAAAACTAAAAAAGTATATCAGTAAGTATTATTACCCGAAATTTTCCCAAAGATGTGTCTAGCACAATTTCATATTGGTACCGGAAATAGTATATATTTAAATAAATTTGAACACAGGACTGTCGATATTAGTGGAATGGATAACAGGTCAGATCAGTCCAATAAAATATATAAATAAAATTTTTTTATATATTTATTATTTAATCAATTTCCAGAACTCGGGCCTTGCGGTTTCGGCCTTCCTCAGTGAGGGCTGGATCTAAATGATATAAAATAACTTATACTCCACCAATATCATGGATTACAAAAAATCTTTTATGCTTTCTATCATTTAGATCCAGCCCTCACTGAGGAAGGCAAACAGCATTGTACCCGAAACAGCAAGGTCTGAGATCTAGAAATTGATTAAAATAATAAATATATAAAAAAATTTTATTTATATATTTTATTGGACTGATCTGACCTGTTATCCATTCCACCAGATTACATTTAAATTTGAAAATAATCGTTAGAGCCGTTTTTGAAAACTGTTGTGCTTAGATATAAACAAACAAACGTACTAATAGTATAAGATAAGATATAAAAGATGAAATGAGCCTAGCGGTTCTTGGTCTGTTCCATTAAAAAAAAAAATTGTTTATATAATTTGTAGGCCTATATATGGGGTCAAGGAAGTTATCATTTTTTTGAGAATCAGTTCCAGTTATCATTTTCTATTTGTATTTTACATCTACAAATTTAGGATATCATTTTGATTGACAACTCTAATTTTCTTATCGCTGTCCACTAAATAAGGGTTTGGCAAACCTTTTTGATAAAGGGTCAGATAAAACTTTAAGATTTTTCTTTTTTTAATCTTGTACTAATGCGATGAATATATTGACTGCACTTTTTGAATAAAAACACGATTCCTTCGGATTCAAAATCGATGGAACCGATTATCAAGAGTATGTGAGTTATTTATATTTTATATATACTTGTATTTAAAGATATATTTTCTCATACTTGTCCCCTGCGTTGAGGAACTACGAGAGAAATATTTTCCCCCTCTCCCTCCACCCCATTAATGCTTTGAACTCTACTAATATAAAAATATACATCTATTTTTATATTACTCTGACGTTTATAACCTTAATTACAGGTGAATATTCTTTTGTCATACTTATTAATCAATATTAATTGATACGAACCTGCTGAGAAGTCAGCAATAGCGATGAGATCGATCTTAGGTAAGGGATAGGCGATTTGGAAATAGTCCTTGTAATAAGGTAACACTTTGGTGGCTACATCAAGAGCGAAGCGACCTTGCTCACTTTTGCCCACCGGGGTGTACACCCTTACGAGGACTCCATCCCGGGAATTGTCCTCGACGTAATCGAATTCGCCTACGACCACCGCTACCAAATACGTCGACATGATCGGAGTTCGGTCAAATCGGATTAACCGCTCGTTTGTTGCTGGGTCCAGTTCCTCTGATTGAACAGGCTAAAAAACAAATAACATCTCATTAATCCTTTCCTGTTTATAATTATAGTCTAGCATAAAGATATTAATGTTATATTTATAAACATAAATCCTTGAAAATATAAATAAGGCCGCGTTTGGATACGGTACCGGTTTATTATTTGTTGTGAAAAAAAATTGATCTGCTTTTTGAAATAGAATCCATTTGCCTTTTTTGACAACATCATGTGGAGGAATGTTTGAATTTTAATGGAGCAAAGACCAAAAAACAGATATTAGTTATATGGAAATGTGAATTTCTTTGAGTTCTGCTAAAGCCGGTTATATTTTTTGACAATCACCTATCAATATTCTTTCGCAATGCCGATATGTTTTGATTGAAGGGCAGGAGAAAAAAATAAAGGGAAAAGCGCGCTTATCCTTTTTTCCTTGGCCCCCCTCTATAGTAGGTCAGCGAAATTTTCCGGTGTATAGATCGCACATATTTACTTATATAATAATCCTATTTTACAATGAGAGTATACATTGTTTTGTTCACTCCGTCTATTTGGATTCATTTATAATTTATATTCATAATTATTTAATTTAATGTCTAGAAAATGGGAAGCAACTTGCCAAGGGCGAGAAATTCCTAGTAGCGCCGCCTCTGGAGTTAACACCATTAATTTTTTATTTTAATGAACAAAATATTTTCTAAATAAAAAAAAAGTATATTTTAAGTTCAAATTGCTATCATTTTGAAAACATCATTTTTTATTAATGGTAGCAAGCCAATTAAGCCAGGTGGAAAAGAACATAACTTGATATGATCATTAATTTAACAAGAGAGAGATATTATTAAATAAAATAATAATGACACTCGCTTTCATGCTAACCAATTTAAGTTAATCCAATTGTGTGTGTGTGTGTGTGTGTGTGTGTGTTTTTACTTAATCTTTTTGACAGTTTATAAAACAAAAAGAAAAAAAAAATGATTATGAATAAATCAATAGATAGAATTAAAAAAAAAAAATTATCTGAATTGTTGTTTAGACTTTATAATTATGTCAAATGAAAATAATTATATAATATGTATTTAGTTAATTCAAGATAATAAATAAATTTTTTGTTTAATAATATAAGATAAAATCTATCATCTCGTTAATGTTCTCAAATAGACGAATTCAAGGGGGGGGGGGGGGAGGGGGGGGGAATGAGTGTACGTCCGTCCTCATAGAAAGATAGAAAGATTAAAATTAAAATTTTCCTGGAGTGATGAATAATGTAG
Organism: Euborellia annulipes; assembly: GCA_023213315.1. Lineage (NCBI taxonomy): Eukaryota > Metazoa > Arthropoda > Insecta > Dermaptera > Anisolabididae > Euborellia > Euborellia annulipes. The sequence continues at coordinate 24,285 of JAKCPI010029237.1, read as the reverse complement.
TTAATAAATAAAATCAATTTTTTTTTTTAAATAATTTCCTTCTTCCTTTTATTATTTATTTTAGCTGCGCCTAATATGATTCATCTTTTATTTTCCATTACGCTTTACCTTTAGCCACTCGGGGCTGAGCTCTATTTCAAAAACTCCCTATTTTGCCCAGCCCTGTGACTGCTAAAATGTTGCTCTTGACAATTTGGATATCGATTCTTAGCTTTGAATAATCATTTAGAAAATAAAAAGCACAAGCTCGATCTAATTAATTAGACTTTTTTTTGGTAATTAAATGTGTTTTGATGGGTGTGGAAAAAGACTTTTGTTCTCACCATATTAGAGAGTGCGACCTTGCTTTCTGGCACCTTCAGTGAGATGTCGAATGTAGCTTTGATGCTGGGTTCATCCCAACAAGGGAAGCAGCGCCGAGCATCCGTTGGCTCAAATTGGGTCACCCCGGCGTAGCGCTCTTCTCCTTCCGGACTGTGGAAATACCAAAGAGCTTGTCAAATACTTCTTAACAACTTCACTATTTGAAACATGAAACTGATTAAAAATTTAGTCGTGATCTTAATTGGAAAAAAATAAAACAAAAAACGTTTGAAATATTCACCTTGGGTTGATAGTAAATAAATGATGAATAATAATTTTTGGAAGAAAGACAAGATATTATTGTTAATTTATTTATGAATGGAACAAAAATAATTGGAAGGCATTCAGAGAATATTAATGCAAATGTTATAAAGGAAATAATAATAATAATAATAAATAAGATTTGCATATGATTCATGAAACGTGAAGAAACGAAAAATGAAACACGCTTAAATGAAGAAAAATTTTCTTTTAAATTAATTAAAATATCACTAAATGGCTATTTTCATGGATATGTGCTTTATAAGAGAAAATTGATTGTATTCAGACTAACAAGTAAGATGAAAAATAAAATAACAACGAAATTAATTTAAATTGTTCCCATCCTAGACAAAGGCGGATCCAGAGGTGTTTCTCGGGGGGGGGGGGTAATCTGGTGTGACTCGTAGCACAGAATATAAATACAAATCAAATTTTTAAGTATTAATTTTTAAAATTTTACATTAAAAATACATTTTTTTCGAAAAAAAGTATTTTTTTTTCAAATCTCAGGGAGGAGGGTAATTACCCCCTTTACCCCCACCCCCCTTGTATCCGCCCTTGATCCTAGATTGTGAATTTTCTTCAATATCACGATGCTGAAATTAATAAATGAGTAGGTTGAGTGAAACATTACGAGTTACCTAACTGCAGTAGTTATTAAAGTGTGACTGATCTAATTCAGATATATTTATAACTTGAGACATTTGATTTATTATTAAAATGAACATTGACCTGTTCCTAAATTACGATTTGTTAGAATGGTCCTCTTTTTTATATACAGATCAATTTTTTCGTATTATATTTATACTACCTAAATTAATCAGTTTTAAATTTTTCTAAGGATGTTTTCCTGCCTCTTTTTAAATTATATCAATATTTGTCAAAATAGAATGACAGGGGGCATGAATGAAATAAAATCGGATTCAGACGGTAGAATTTTCTATTACATTTTTTAAAAGAATTTTATACCTTAAATTCTATTCCCCTAGGGTTGGGGACATTTTCCTCCCTTATGACAAATCAGGGTGGCAGAGTCCTCAGGAGTCACTGTTTGTTTTATAGAGTACAATTATTCCCTGCATAATTCGAATAAAAATAATAGAACTGAAAAATATTCCTCTTCTACAGCATAAGAAATTGTTTATTATTTTAAATCTTTTTCTGCATCTGAGGCCATTGAAACCCAATCCCTATTTTTCTAAATTGGAGGCCAATCCAATATAATTTCGAAAAACTTTCATCTCTTGGAATAGGAAGCGAATTTCTGATCCCTAGCATAAGAGATGAGATCTATACCAGGGGCTGTATACATTTATACTTATACTTAAAACTAAATTTATTTAAACAGACTGTGAGTTAAATATTTAATTTATTTATAAATAAATTAAAATTGCATATCTTATGATTTAAAAAATAAGCCCTTTGGGAAAAAATCAAATCTAAAATAGAAGGTGAAATTAGTTTTATTATGTAAAAGATAGGGGAGTCAATAATTTGTTTGATTTATTATTAATGTTTTGTTTTTTTTTGTTTATTCATCCCACTTTTAGAATAAACAAAAAAGTAACAAATTTCCATTTTTATTAAAAAAAATCCTCTTTTTGAGATTTATTATCTAAAAGGGGAGATGAGTTATTTGTTGCGGTTTTTTTTAAATAAAGATTTTTCCAAGTAACACTAAAATGAAAGTTCCGTGAGTATTGTTTGAAAAGTGCGGGGGGAAATTGTGAAATCCGCCGTCCCAAGAGAGGCTTGGTCGGTGGATGAGAAAGTTGGTTTGGGTCACCAGGCAATCAAAGGATGCTGATGCTGATGGCTTTTGCCTTACCTCAGGTATTTGCTCTTGTAGAAGCCCTTCATCTTATCGTTGAGCTCGCCGGTGAACTCAATAACCAGATTAGCTTTGGTCCCTGGGCCCAGGGTCTCATCACAGGACAGCGAGAGGATCTCATCTTCCGGACAAAGATCGATCTTATTTGCTGCGATTCTCTTCTCACCTAACTCTAAATGAACTTTGTTGATTTTCAAATCGAGTGCGTTCAAAACTATTGTCCTTGTTGTTTGATGTACCTGCGGGGAGAAACAAAAAAAATTCAGTTAAAAAACAGGTTTGCTGAAAAATTTCATAGGCTCTCTCTACTATTATGTAATGTGGGATTGTTTCTTCTCTATGGCCAACTAATACCTCCTTATTTGACCAGCACGCCAAGAAAATCATTTCGATTCGTTCTCTCCAATTACATTTTTACTTTCTCTTACCTATATGTATATGTTAATATACATATATATAGAGAGAAAGTATTGGATTCATGTCAAAAATTTAATGTCGAAATTTTGATGGAAATACACGTTTTGCGGTCCCCTGAATAAAAAAAGTGGTTTTCGCAACATGGTCCGTCTGTCTGGGTTCAATTTGAAGCATGAAGGAATTGAGCTAGGAGGTTGAAATTTTATATTTAAGTTACACACCCACCTAGGGCATGAAAATAAGCTTTTGATCAAAATCGGTCAAAAGGTACTAGTACTTTACTGATGCGCTTTTTCAGTTTTTTTTCTATTTTCTCAAAATTTGTCCCGATTTTGATTAAAATTCAAAAATCAATTATTTTTTAAGATTTCATATATAGGCCTAATTTTAAAACTGGGATTTTGTATAATTTTAATAGTTTTTATAATTTTATTATTTACAAGGTAGAAAAACTTATAGGACCCATAACTAGGGACACGAAAAAGTATCGATACTTCCTGGTATCGATACTTTTGTTTCGATACTAGTACTTTTTTTACTCGATACTTTTGTTTCGATACTTTACTCATATGAGTACTTGATTGCCGGTATCGAATGAAAAGTACTCATTCAAATATCATTTTTTTTAAATGTTTTTCGGCATCTTAGGCTATATAGATAGACTTTAAACGTTATATAAATATTTTAATTGCGATTCTGCCAAAGAATATCGCATATTCTTTTTTTCCTTGATATAAATAGCAAGTTGATATATAGCAAAAGGTCGATATTTGTGGGATAGACTTTATTCCATCATATTCCTAATAATTATTTATTAATAATGGAAAATTTGATACTTTTTAATTTCATTTAATAACATTAAATTTCTAATTTAATTTTTTTGTATTATTGCAAACTGTATTTACTAGATTTAAAAGTGCGCAAATATTACATAGAAAGGCCAATATATAAACTAATAAAAATACTGGTCGACAAGATTTTCTTCACAAGAAATCTGATTAGTGAATTTAGTACATTTTTTTATAGTGAATTCAGATATGTAGTTAGAATTTTTCCATCAGCCGTTTAGAGCACTTTTTCTATTAAAATATTTTTTTATATATCTCTAAAACTGAGCCTGATGGAGAAAAACTGAAATGATATTTGAATTTATGAAAAATATTTCTAGAAAGAAAAAAGTTCATTTTTGTTGACCAGTGAAAATGGACAGACTTTTATTTTGGCGAAATCCGTATTTTGGTTGAGAAAGCCCCGTCCTCCTGGTACTCATTACTTTGAGGAAAGCGGCATACCAGTATACCCCATTGATCTTCCATTGGGCCCTTTGAACGACGTCAGGAGCCTAAGATGCCGAAAAAATTTAAAAAAAGAGGAAAAATACTCATACTTTAAAAAATACTCGATACTTAGTGGTATCGATACTTTTCATTCGATACTTTTTGGTATCGATACTTTCCTTTCGATACGATACCAAGTACAAGTATCGATACTTTTTCGATACCGTATCCCTACCCATAACTAACTAATTAGGAATTTTTTTTTATAAAATTCCGATTTAATAATTATTTTAGTTTATTTTCGAAAATCCGGAAGCTAATTGGGGGTACAGGCCAATGGAAGGAATTCGTTAGCCTATGGGAATGTTTAATTCATTCGTTTTTCTGGAATGTAGTCAACCAAAATGATCAACTCATAGGGTGGATAGAATTTTCGATTTTGAGCGTCTCTTCAGCGGACAAAGAGCCCATTTCATTACTTCAAAACAAGCTTACAACGTAAAAGAAATTTTAATTATATAACAATTTTTATCATTTTTAATTTAAGTGATTTAATTATTTAATCATTATATTTAATTAGCTTTAATTTCTCCATAATGAGAGTTAGAACACAAAAAGTTCCAATGGGAAAATTCCCATTTGGGTGTTTGGGGGATTCCTGGAGTCGCTAAAACAGCGCAAAATTGCATTCAGAAATTCCAACGGGAAGTTAGTCAAATAGAGCGTGACAAACAGACGGACAATATTATATATATTCTACGTATATATAAATGTATATTAAATGTGTGATATAGTTTATAATAAAATTTAGTTCTAAAGAAGGCTTCTTCTTTACAAGACCAAGTTATTTAATCAAGGGCCAGTTACTTTACCATGGATGAAGAAACCCAGGGCTAGCTACCTGACCTTATGTAATGAAACTGCTCTAAGTATACAGTAGCATCGCTGAGTAGCACGTTAGTGGAGCTTTTGAGCAAATAAAAAAAACTAAATAGTGAAAGTAAAATTAGCCTCCCGTTTCAAATTATTTATTCCAATAATATTTTATATTTAGTACCGATATTGTATTTATATTCAATATATGATCCGATGGTCAACTCACTTATTGATTATTCATAAATAACTTTCTATGAAACGAAATGAATAAAAATATTTTATTATATTCATATACCGTACGTGAGTATTGAAATTTTCCCTTCTGAAAAAAACTAAGTGAATGTTTAACTCGAAATCTACTTTTACTATCCATTCTAAATTCCAATTTATGAATTAAATAAATAGAGATAAGTAAATATTTGATAAGATTTCAAGTGAAATAGATCTCTGTATAAAAAAAGTTGGTATCATTATTATCACTCTGTTTTTTAGCGAGAAAATAAATTGAAATCGATACCAGGAAAAGCTACTTAGAGCTATTATTTTCAAAGTTACAAACCTAGTTCGGGACTAAGAATATGAGTGTGTGTGAGCTAGATAAAATGGGACCATAGGGCATAATAATTTAAAACGAAAAATCTAGCGTTAGAAAAAGCCAAGAATTTACAGGAAAAAATAGGCATCGTCTGAAAAAAAAAAAACAAATTACTGAACAAAAATTTTTGAGATAATTTCAAAAGAGAGTTTTATGCTACACTAGAATAATAAAAATTATCATTTCAGCAAAAGCTAGGCTCTCTGATCAGGGCCGAAGGGCTGCCCCCCAAATTTCCCAAACATATACATATATAGGGATATACAGACATCACGCAACAAATTTTTCCCAGGATGGACAACTTTGGTTCCCAATAGAAAAAATGTTCCTCAAAAAATTTCGTGTGAAAAAAAGTATAGTTTCTTAAAAAAAAACATCATCAGAGCTAAATATTGAATAATTCATTCTTTGGTCAAAACGTCTAAAATTTAGTATAAAGAAAATAAAAGAGAGAGCAGCTAATTATATTTTCGTTTATTTTTCCCTCAGTGCTGACGTTTCTGTCCCGTTTAGGACCATCTTCAGAGCATTAGGGCTGTCATCATCAATTTTAACACCGATAATAATTAATACCGTTGGTCTATTTTATAGTATTAATCTAGGTGAAATGTTAAAATTGAAATTGATGATGACACTCTAATGCTCTGAGGAAGGTCATAAATAGAACCGAAAAGTCAGCACTGAAGGGAAAAATGAACGAAAATATAATTAGCTGCTCCATCTTTTTATTCTATTCCCCTTCTACTAGCTATAAAAAAAACTTCCAACATGTCTAAAATTTAATGCAAATCTAATTTTTCTTCTAAACTTAATCAAATTATCTCACAAGCTAGGCCTATTCATATTTATGATACACAACTATAATGAAAATTCATCAATTAAGCAAAGTTGAGCTCATTTTTAAAACAAATATGGCTCACATTTTGCAATACCTTTATTGTCATTTTTATTCATAAATAATTCTTCAAAATATCTGCATATGATAGAAATAATTTTGTATTTCAAGTCACATATGATTATATAACTGAAGTAATAATATATTTCCACATAAAAATGCTTTGTGGTTTCCAGATGTGCTTTCGCAAAAATTAACGCTGATAATATTTATTACCATTTATCAAGGAAACAATTCAAAATTTATTTAAATTCAATATGATTTATTTGCTATTTTTGCATTCCCACATTACCTCACCCCCAAAAAATCCAATCTTTAAAAGGTTTTTAAGAAAAAATAAAATTTTGATTAAAAGCTTGCGGCTAAGATAAAAATTAATTATTTTATTAGGCAATTTGTTTTTACTCAATTTATAGGACTGAGATGACGACGACGATGATGATGATGCTGATGAGAAAACGTAATTGGTTTGCGAGTCGCAAATCAACCTTCATCCGACACACCGGATTTCATAATCTATGGAAGATTCATTGAGGTGGAATTGCGAAGAAAAACAATGTCAAGGCCAAAGCTATCACTTCTGGATTCTTACGGCAAATCGGAACCAGGGGCAACCTGTGGGTTAGATTAGTATTCGACAGGCATCCAACGACAAGGATTATAAAAAAGAAAAAAAAACAATGGCTAAGAGAGCTCAATGAAATGACAGAGAGAAAATCCTCTCGTTTGGACTCTCGAGAGACCAACTCCTGTTTCATTCAATGAGATGGAATTTGAAGAATCAAAAAAATATTCCCATTGATTTACTCTTCGGCCTTGGAGATTTTTTTTTTGCATCCTAAATCATGTTCGAAGAAAATGATTTTAAATTAGGATTTTTTTTATATTTCAGTGAGAAAAATCCGAATTCTAAATGAGTCTTTCGAATCTTTGTCTGTTAGAATTTTTCTTGCTGATGGTTCACTTCAGAAAGAATTTTTAAGGATTAAATTTTTTGGATCTTGAATCTTTCCAAATAACTTTTCACTCTCTGTACGACCTGTAAAATTATTTCCCAGGTTCATAACAGGGCAAGTAGTCCTGAGAGCTATAATAAAAACTTTGTCTATTTTTATTCTTTTCTCTCTTAAATTTTCACTCAAAGAATACGAGCTAATGCGGGTTTTGATTCTAATGCCCTCTCCTCTCTTAAGAGTCAGTCCATGTGATAGCTTTATACCCCGCTCACATATATTAATAAATTGGCCCTCGGACCTTGGTGTAGGGGTTAGCGTGCTGGACTTCGGTCGCAGGTTCGCATCCCGTCTCATGCGATAAATTATCTCAATTTAATTGGCTACTAATAAATTGAAATAAATGGCCTCGGTTGCCGAAAAACACTTAAATAAATTGAAACAGGAAGGGGCCTTCTCGAACACATTTTCTATTTGAATGTGTCTTAAACGCTTTGCAATAGTTTTTCTTTGCTGTACATACTAACGAATACATGTATAAACATGATTTATTCTTAGTACCGATCAACTTGTACGAAATTTTGACAATTTTGTTGCCCTGAGGAGGGGCTTGCACCCGAAACGTCCAACAAATATAATTTTTATTATTTATCCTCTTGTTCCTACTCCGTTCCTGTTTCTAATTTGAATATCTACACCATTCAACTCAAGACACTTAAATAAATTTTAAAAAAATTAATAAATTGCTGAAATAAAGTCAAAGATTGAAGATGTTTTATAAAATGAGTTTCTCATCTTTATTAATCATTTTTTTGAAAAATTGTTTTTGAGGTCTCCTCTAGAATTTTGTTTTTTTCCATTTCCCTCCCATTCATTATTTTAAAGTGAAACTTTATTTTGATCGACACAAATTTTTTCGTTTCTTTATCAGCATGTCGCGTTACAAGTCGTGACGTCAAAGGCCGTGACGCTACAAGTTATGACGTCACAAGTCATGACGACAAAAATAGGAAAGTTGAAATTTAATACCCTTAATTGAATAATTTTCTGAAAATTTTCAGTTAAAAGCCTAAGATCCGAAAAAAGTTTCACTTGCATCGTGGTTTCATAAAACCACACAATGATTTTTTTTTAGAGGTATTTGTAATACACAAAGGGTCGGTTGTTTCACATCTAATTAACTAGTAGTGAAGCAACCGACCCCAAGAGTAGATGACCTCCCCGGGTTAAACTAGAAATTTAACAAAACAATCTCAATGAATTTTTCCATAAAAGAAAAACGGCATATTGTTTTTCGAAGGGGTGCGAGAATGTTAATTCATCTACCCTGGAATGTGAGTAAAAAGTTTAGAACTATGGCTTTAAAGGAAAGAAAAAAAAATGGCAAAGATATAAGCCCAGGTAATATGTTTGTCCGTTATCTTTTTGATGCTTAGAATATAAAGGAGCTTCATTTGAAGGGAGAGAGGTGCAAGGGGCCTTGGCTACGCCCCCGCCCCCCCAATGTCAAGTTACAATATACATAGGCCTAAACAAATTTCTAGGCTCTAGTGGAAAAATTTAAAAAATTTTAACATAGCTGTAAGAAATGATTCTGTAAAAGAAAGAAGATCCTGATTTGTATTGTTTTTTAAAGTAGAAAGCTCCTAGATCAACTAATAGAGCAGAAAGGTTTCCGAAATCACCGTTAAGTTGAGATGATGAATGAATACATGCATGGAGCACTAGCAAGACAAAGAAATGAGGAAATTATTTATCCCTTTGAATGTTTAATTTTATATACCCTCGTATAATATTTTTTATTTTCATTTATTAATATAATACTTAAAGATATGAATAAAGGGTTGCCACAAATTTATCCCACCTTCCTTTATTTGGCAGATATTTCGATCTAGATACTTATCCTCGCGGCACTGAAGATATGTGTGTTCTCGCATCGAAATATCTGCCAAATAAACGCAACATATTTGTGGTTCCCCAACCCCTCCCCATCCCCCTAATATTCACTCATATGAATAAATTTCCATGTGAGATAAAAAAATTTGCACAAATCGATATAAAAAATTCCTGGATCAAAATCTCCGGTCCTTTTTTGGTCAGAAATTTGAGGTTTTTGTTTAAATATCTACTTATTTTAATATTCAAAACTAATGAAAAAGCAAAAGAGCCAAACGGGGACTGCCAAATTATAGGCCTTTTAATTTACATCCTATCATCATCCGAATGAGATTTTTTTTTAGGCTATCTATATCTAATTTATGATACTTTTTTTTATATAAAAGTACATAAAAAATCGACTTTCTATTTAATTAATTTTAATTTATTAGAAAGAAATCTCAAAAAAAAATCTCATGGAGGGAGCATTTAAAAAATAATTGATTTTTGAAATTTAATCAAAATCGTTGGAGCGATCTTGAGAAAATCTTTGGCTAATTTTGTTCAAAAGCTTCGTGTTAGGTCTCAGGGGGTAGCCTAACTTAAATATAATATTTCAACCTCGTAGCTCTTTTCGTTCTTGAGATATTTTGTTCACAGACAGACGGGCAGACAGACCATGTCGCGAAAACCACTTTTTTGGACTCAGGGGGACCTCAAAACGTCAAAATCTCGACATCGAATTTTGGAATCCAATACCTTCTCTCTATTTATAAATATATTACATATATAGATAAGAGAAAGTAAAAAGTAAACGGGAAGAATTTGACTAAAAAAATGATATCAACACACAGCCTAAACTATTGAAGAGAAAGTGAATAAAATTATGTTTGGGACTAAGAAAATTAGTTGAACTCGAGACATTTTTTTGGGGGTTCTAAAATTCGGATCAAAGAACCCCAAATGGTTCAGGTTAATAATCCTGAAGAAAGGAGTTATGAGAATCCAAAACATCGACGATAAGAAAAATAAATAAAAATCGTTATTATTTAATTCGCTGCCTGGCACGAGTGTGCAAAGACTTTTTGGTCAAAATCTTTTCGTTTTTTTATTATATTCATGGTCGTAACTAGGAGGGGTCTGCCCCCCCCCCAGAAATAAAAATTGAGTCAATATGGGGCCTTCCATGCCCCCCCCCCCTCCCAGTCAAATTTGCTAGTTACGGCCATGATTATATTTCAAATAGATAAAATTTGTAAATAATATGCCAGCTCTAAATTAAGTGTATTTGTCAAAAATGCCAGGAATATGTTGTAAAATCAAAAACGGCCCCAATATGAAATTTAGATTTTATTTTGTTTGCGCTTTGCTAGTGAAATCGATTAAAAAATGGGAAGCAATGAATGAGTTTAGTGTAATGTATGCTAATATTTCAACTTGTCTTTTTTGCAAATCATCTTTTATTTACTCAATTATATTCACACCTTGCACTATATTTAGAAAATGAACAACGAAAAATTTATCAAATTATTCTACAAATAATGATTGATTATCTTAACAAATAAGGATAAGACTGATTAAATAATTAATTGTATTGTTATCGAGTCCGTTAAATAAATAAGGATAATCAAGGATGGTCACCAAATAAGTAAAACTAAACCGTAAACTGAAATTCTCTTCTAATCAATAATTTTTAATTACATTTTTTTTACGTTCGAAAACAATCAAAAATCGATTTTAATGATTCATATATTAAAATTTTGTATACCGGTACATTTTGTTATATGGGTAATTCAAAATTTATTTTAAAAAAATTTTAAGATCATTTATATTTTGAGGAATAAATTTTATACAATATTATTTTTCATAATTATTTTAATACTGTATTTTAATCCAAATAAAAGGTAAAATTTTTTAGAATTATTTTTTATACTCTTTATTTATCTTCTTAATAAAAAAATATTGTATTCTTTATTAATAAAGAATATAATATTATTTGATTATATTTTTTCGAAATTTCTTTTAAAATATTAAAAATATTTTTTTATCTTTGCCAATTTGCATAATGAACGAAGGCTACTGTTTAAAAATAAAATGAGGGAAATTGTGTTTTTTTATGCAAATCGGCGATGAATCAGAAGCACGTTGCAGTGAAGCAAAAAAAAATCAACGGTCTTCGCCTAACCTCAAAATGAGTTTTTTTTTTTTTAGTGAGGATAAAATCCATATGTGCTTGTTAGCTCACCTCAATTTCGATTGTGACTTTTCCAATGAAGGTGAAGGTCTTGAGATCGGGTTTAAGAAACAGTTGATAATGTTTAGGCACACACGTTTGCGGCAAACGTTCAAATTGTTTAGCTGCTGGCATCGTGATGGTGACGTTCGCTCGAGTGCCTAGGAGCTGGCGAGTTGCTGCTGCTTGTACTGCTGTTGATGTTGTTGTTGTTGTTGTTGTTGCACCACTGACACGTATCCGACGTGGAGTAGTGAGAATCGGTGTTCCCCGCTTGAGACTATACGAATAACGGGAATGACGAAAGCCCACAACCGGTTCTCCAACGACGACGACGGCGCGCAGCAGTGGCCGGGCTGCCAGGACAACCAGCGCCGCCATTGTGCTTGCTCACGGCGGCAGAGAGCAGAGAGGGTATCTCAGAGACAGAAAGCGCTTTGAGCACAGCGCCGCCGACCGCCCGCCCGCCAAATATAAACAAACAACGCGTCTTTTCTCTTTCGGCTCTTTCTCAGGCGGGCTGCAAACTACGTTAAGCCCGAGGGCAAAATTTGTGTTGATGGCGACCTCATCACTATAATACACGACTATTATGTTATAGTTAAATATTTTTCGAGATATATATATATTTGAATAAGATCAGGGGCGCCGGAACGAATTTGAATCAGGGGGGGGGGGGGCAAAAAATTTTTTTTAGAAAATTAAAATAATTTAATATGTTTAAATAGTATAAAACAAAAACAAATCTACTATAAAACTTTAAAAATTTTAAATAAAATCACACATTTTAATAAAATTAAAATTTTAAAAAATTTGCTAGTGATTTTATCAAAAATTTTTGGAAAAAATTTGGAAAAAAAATGAATTTCTTACTCTTTTAATTTTTTTACTTTCTCTTAACTATGTATATATGTAATATATATAGAGAGAGAAAGTATTGGATTCATGTCAAAAATTCGATGTCGAGATTTTGATGGATCTTCACGTTTTGAGGTCCCCTGAATCCAAAAAAGTGGTTTTCGCGACATGGTCTGTCTGTGTGTGTGTGTCAATTTTAAGCATGAAGGAATTGAGCTATGAGGCTGAAATTTTATATTTAAGTTAAACACCCCCCCCCCCGGGACCAGAAAAATAAGCTTTTAATCAAAATCAGCCAAAGATTACTAGTACTTTACTGATGTACTTTTTCAGTTTTTTTCGATTTTCTCAAAATTTGCTTCAACGATTTTTTAAAAAATTCAAAAATCAATTATTTTTTAGATGCTCTTTAAAATGTATATTCTCATTTTGCGATTGAAATCTTCTGAAGACCACTTTACTCTTGTATTTCATAGGAAAGATAGTAGAAATGGTTGCCATGGTAACAAAATATAAATATTTTCCCATACTTATAAATTTTACATCTTGAATTCAATCGTACCCTATGGTCGGAAACTAAATACATGTCGACACAAAAAATCTGGTGTGACAAGCACAGAACACAACTTTCGATTACCGAGGGTAAGAGAAAGTTGTGTGCTGTAAAGGCTAGGAAGAGATTTTCAGGGGGGGAAGGCCAAAATCCAACTAAATTTATCAATTTCCAACAATTCACTTCTTTTTCATCCTACTTATATTAATTTACTAGAGGCTAAGCCCGAGGCTCCCTAGTCGCTATATGACATGTTTGAACGTTAAGTCCCCTCCCCCTTTACTTTGCTATTTTAATATTAAAAAACTAAAGGATTAAACAAAATTTTTGATAAAAATATAATTAAGGCAAGATTTTTTCAAATGAAAGATTCCTCATATAATTACAATCAATGAAAAACTTTGTCGAGTAGTACAGGACTCTTATCGACTAAAACTCTTGTATTGTCTTAGTAATTTACCGGGGTGTTTTAAGCAATTCCTGGGTTTTTATATAGGATACCCTAATTCCAAAAATACCATGTTTTGCTCCATCAAATTTAGTTTTAGAGATTTAAAGAAAATTAAATTTTAATAGAAAATGAGCTCTAGAGCGACTCTTTTTTGGAATTTTCTGACTTTACCCCTTAAAAAATACAAGAACCTCGCTTGGAGCACCTCTTATAACGAGCAATTCGCATAACTATAAAAAAATTTAAAAAATCTAACGAGTGAGTTTCGCATAACGAGTGGAGAGGAGAGAGAAACGGATTGTGCTCATGTTACTTACATCATCAGATCATGATGAGACACTCTATGGGGAGAATGTTATTGTTTCCATAACGATGTTTCGCTTTACGAGATGATTCTGGAACGAATTATCTCTAACGAGGTTCCACTTACATAGAAATATAAAGTTTTAGCCTAATTGGAGGCGATTTAGTGGTGCAAAACATCTTAAATTTTAGAAAAATCGAATTTTTCAGTTTTTTCAACTTAGGACACCCTTAATAAATAACTTTAGCCGTGTTTTGCACCACTAAGCCACCTCCGCAGTGCCTGATTTACACAACTAGAGGCCTACCAAATTACCTTCCCCCCTTCCTAACGGGGGGCGTCGGAAAATTTTTAATACTAGGTACCACGAGAATGATTTTAACGCTATTTCAGCCCTTAAAATTGATGAAATTTGCTATGCTATAATTTACAGGACCCTCCCATGAATTAAGAACGAACCTGAAAAAAATTTCTTGAATAAAATAAAAAAAAAAAAAAAACTGAGTCCCCCCTCCCCCCTAGGCCGCCTATCGCCTAGTGGTAAAATCCGCACTGCACCTCCGATTGGGCTCAAACTTTACAGTATAGACCTCTATTTCTATTATTTTAACTATTTCATATTTTTAAGGTAACGACTTAAAAAAAAATCTAGAAAATTCAAAATAAGAGTCGCTTTTGAGCAGATTATTTATTAAAATTTAATTTTCTCTATACCTCTAAAACTAGAGCTGATCGCAAAATTGATCATTTTTGGAATTACGCTACCACATACCGGAATACCCTAATTTCAATCAACAAAAAAACTTTTTTCCTTATAAATTTATATTTCTATCAAAAACATTTTATTGAACTTTTTTAAATTATATAATAAAAAAATTATCCTTTCCATAACAAATAACATAATTTTTTTTTTTCAATATTTTATTTTCCCTTTAAAAACCATTTTTTCAATTATTTAAAATTATACAAAAAAAAAATAAAAAAAAAAAACACCCCCCCCCCCCCCCCCCCCCGCGCCAGTCACACCAGATTTTTTTTATATTGTCATCAATCTCCTTGCGTAGAATGAAAATCAACTATTTCAGACAAAGCTCTAAGAAGTCGGTAGCAGTTAATTTTAGATATAAACAAACAAAAGTGGAGTGGAATAATATAAAATGCTGTACCTAAAATATCGAGGATCTCCAGATATTTAGCTGTCAGAGAGCAGATCAGATGATTAATTTTTTTGAAATGTTTATTCAGCTTTCTCTCATCAAGAGATCGAGATTTTTTCATCAATCTAATCAATAAAAAGATATTTTATAATTTAAATCTTTTGAGATTATTTTCAAGGATCACGTCTGGCCTGGAGGGAGTTTTTTTTTATAGGCGTTTTTAAATCCATTTCATGCTCATCTCCTCGAATCTATTCTGAAGATGTTAACAGAGATATATGATATACATTATTTATAAAGTGTACATTCTTAACATTTTATTCTTGATAAACTTTATGTCTCGGAAAATAACATGGATTGAATTCGAAAAAAATTTCTCTTCAACCAAAATAAGAATATTAATCGATTTTAATGGTTAATTTGGGAGGAGGGGGTGGGGAGAATATTTTGAATAATTTCATTTTTTTTTTAAATTTATACAGCTTTCGGATACAGAAACGAATTTTGTTTAATTTAATACACTTTTTTAAAATTTTTAAGCCCGCGGGCTTGGTGTAGGTGTTAGCGTACTGGCCTCGTATACCAAGGAACGCGGGTTCGGATCGCAGGCAGATGATTTTGGTATCCAAATGGCTTAAATAAGAATGCCTGGACCTCAATATGTATATTAATTAATAACGGTTATCGTCAAAGTCTTATATGGCCTAAGTTGTCGAAAAGACTGTGTGAATTTGTATGTGTGTGTGTGTGTGTGTGTGAATGGGAAAAAAAAGTGTGAGTGTTTAAAAAAAAAAAAATTAATCTGTTTATTTTTAAAATTCCAATTCGTACTGTCGGTCCTCCAAGTGCCTGATGTGCTCGAGAGTGGAGCTTAGTTAACTAATTCAATATTTTTAAAATAAATAAATCACCAATGAAGTACGTGGCTGTCGATTCACATACAAGGAAGGGAGCAGAAGCAGCCTCCGATTTTATTACAATTAACGAGACGTTAAAACTTTATTTTCCCATCATTAGTCTTTCAAATTGTATCTCAACTCCGGGACAGATACAATTTAAAAGACTGATGATGGGAAAATAAAATTTTCCGAAACGTCTCGTTAATTGTTATAAAATCTTTAATTTTTGGCTGCTCCTGCTCCCTTCCTTGTAAATAAATAAATCATCTTTTTTTATGTAATTGAAGGGGAAAGACAACACATCCGACGACTAGACATTTTGGTTGCCTAAACTCAAAGCTCCGCTCTCAAGCACTTCAGGTAGGCACTTGTAACGCAGACTGTAGTACATGGAAATCTTCATGGGTATCCGTGGAGGGGGCGGAACGTCCCCTTCGTGAAAAGTCATTAAATCCAAATTTAATAAAGAAAAAAATAATATAAATTTGAAATAAAAATATATTAATACTAGAAATACCAGTTTTTTGAGGGCCGAGTATTTTCTCTGAAAAGCCCTGCGCGTGCCCTAAAGACTATTTTTTCTTCTGATTACGCCACTGTGCCAACTAGCCTTTGTGAATAAGAAATGTTTCTTCTTTGAAAATGCTATTATGAGGCGATTAGCCGGGATGCAAAGCATTTAAGCTTATAATCCTGACACTCAACTGTCTTTTCTGCCCATCTTTTTAAAAATGTTGTCCGACACCGAGAAAATATTTAACGGTGTTTTTTGGATGATCCTGGGGACAGCCCCCTCCCCCCACCCCCTCCTTTCCCAAAATGAATAATTTTTAAAGAATATAAAATTTTAACACTTTTTTCTCTCCTTATAATAGGTCAATACGTTAATATTTTTGATCTTTTTAGGATTTTGAGAGATCAGTCGTTTTGAACCCCCTTCCCCTCCCTACGGCCTGGTCTAGCACATAACAGTTATCTAAAAATTTGTTTTCTACTAATCGGGTCAAACTCTTTATCTGGCAAAATCTTACAAACAATTTTGTATCTTTCAAAAATATTTATTTTATTAATCATTGAAACTTATTTTTCGCTATTTCTTTATTATTTTAATAACTAGTCTAGAGTAAATATACCAGAATATTACTGTATATTGATTTAAATAAATAATATGAATTCTCACGATAAGTTTGTATTAGAGAAGCGAGGAAATCAATCAAGCAACTGAAGACTCTAAATAATTGCGTTATTTTTAATTATATACAGTGATGATTTAATTGTACTAAATGATGTAAATATATTTTTTAATCCCTGAGACCACACGAAGAAAGCATAATTACATATAAAATGCACAGAGAGGCAACAGAGGACCAGTGGCGGATCCAGAGGTGTTTCTCGGGGGAGGGGGGTAATCTGGAGTGACTGATCGCACAGCACACATTTTTTTTTTTTTTTGAAAAAAGTATTATTTTTTTTCAAATCTCAGGGGGTAATTGCCCCCTTTACCCCCCCCTTGTATCCGCCCTTGCAGAGGACATAGGGAAACTGTATTGCTTCGACAACCAGACAGAGGCACGACGGAGTTATTCTACTGCTGCGCTGTGCTCTGCAGATTAGCCCCTGACCGTGCTGCGCCTACCCTGTGCATACCAGAACCTGCCAAGGGCTGCTTTAAAATTCTTCTGCGAATATCGGCCTACATACATTAAAACAAAAACCTTCTCAGAAGTCATCACAGGTGGTCTGCTAAAAGAAACTATTGACCAAAATTAATTGGGTTGTTTAATTTTTTCGAAAAATAAATAACCCATATAAACTGGTAGCCGTTGGCTCTAGTAGAAGCGTTTTAAATAGATAAATTTATTTTACTAAACCATTTATAGTAAAAAAAATCTGGTGGGACTGGTCGCATAGCACCCAACTTTCTCTTACCTTCGGGACATTCGAATTCAAGATGTAGTATTTATAAACAGAAAAATATTTATATTTTAATTAAATAAAAGAAACTTGTGTTTTCTTTCTTGGACAAAAAGTGACAGGTACATAGGCGCCGGAACTGGGGGGGGGGGGCAAGGGTACATTGCCCCCTGGCATCCTATAGGGGGTGGCAGAGGGGGGCAATATGTCTTCTTTTATTTCATTTATTTTTAAAAATGATATATTTTTACTTTCGAAAAATAAAAACTTCTAAATTAAAAAAAAATCAAAAGAGTACAAAATTCATTTTTTTCCAAATTTTTTCCAAAAATTTTTGATAAAATCACTAGCAAATTTTTTAAAATTTTAATTTTATTAAAATTGTGATTTTATTTAAAATTTTTAAAGTTTTATAGTAGATTTGTTTTTGTTTTATACTATTTAAACATATTAAATTATTTTCTAAAAAAATTTTTTTGCCCCCCCCCCCCTCTGATTCAAATTCGTTCCGGCGCCCCTGGACAGGTAGTATGTCGTTTTTTGGTATAATTATTAAAATTCAATAAATTTTCAATAATATTTATTTTTGGTTTACAGGTGCGCTAATAATTATACCAAAAAACGACATACTACCTGTCACTTTTTGTCCGAATATAAAATTTCAACCTCCTAGCTCAATTCCTTCATTCTTTAAATTGAACACACACCCGGAGACAGACAGACCATGTCGCGAAAACCACTTTTTCGGATTCAGGAGACCTCAAAAAGTGTAGGGTGTATATCCATCAAAATCTCGACCATGGGCGGATTAAAGGGGGGGGGCGAGGTGGGCAATCGCCCCCCCCTCCGAGAAGAAATTCAAAACGTTATAGAAACTAGTAATCTAAAGATGATTTCCGCTCTTTAATTTCAATTGAATTTGTTACCAATCAATTTAAATAAATAGGAAAGGGGTCTAAATGGCCATAGATGCCGACAAAGTCCTTAAATAAAAAAAAATAAACCCCCCCCCCGACAAATTTGCATTAATCCGCCCCTGATCTCGACATCGAATTTTTGTCATGAATCCAATACTTTCTCTCTAAGAAAATAAAAATAAGTGAATTTCTTATTTATTTATTTGACATTTAATCACATCAAGCATTGATGCGTTCCATTTCGAGATAGAAAGATTTTTTTTTTGATTTTGAAATTTTTTTGTTGGCAAATTAAGAAGCGATTGGCTATCAAAATTTCACCTTGGTAGATAGCTAGGGGCAACAAGCAGCTACTCAGAGTACCAACCAAATGACACTTTATACGACTGACTATAAAAATAAAATAAATCAAACATGAACAAAAGAGAAAGGAATGAAAAATTCAAATAACTTCCAAGCGATAATTCAAAAAAAAAAAAAATAATAATAATAATTATAATCTATTAGCTGTATGTGTTTGTTTTAATAAAAAAATAACGGCGTGACCAAGAATAGAGCCGACTATCTCAAGGAAGATATGCTAATCAAGGATCACAACTGGACCAATTTTTGGGAGAGGAAGTGAAAATTTAACCCTGTTTTTCTAAAATGATACGATTACACACCTCTCTCTCACTCTTTATAAGAAAAGGTCGCCTCAAAAGTTCGTTTTTCTTGTCCCCGAGTTTCTTTCCCTTGAAAAAAAAAACCCTACCCTTTTTTTTTGTTCAACCCTTTCCCTTCGAAAAGCCGGAGAGATATCTCGGGATGTCCTTCAAATATTTCCGAAAACTATAAAAACCCGTTATATTAAAAAAAAAAATTCTTAATATAGAAAAAAAAAATCAGCGAATTTTACAAATGAAAAAATCAATATCTATTTTAGCAATGGCGTTTTGATACTCTTCAAGGAGCCAAAACTTGGAATTTTAAGAGAGAAATTGATAAAAGTCTCGGAATAGAGCAAATACGAGAGAGCCGTTGGATGCCAAATGCCGGAAGGAGACGTTTCGGACAAAATTTATCGTCCATCTTCAGTCCTTGCAGGATTATAATCTAATTAGGCACAAAGTTGTCCTTAGTGTTGCGGCACAAAAAGTCCGTGCACATGTATATTTTTTTAAAAGTGCAAGTGTTAAGCAAACATGAGAGTCTTTTAAGAATCAAAAATTGATTAATGTTCAGAGACAATTTAATAATTTTTAATTTTGTAACATATTCATTTTTTTCGTTTTTGAGTAATTCCCTCCACCCACATTTTTGGATATTTCACTTGAAATTCATTAAATTTATTGATAAAAAATTCTAAATTCTATGAAGATCCCTTCCTGTTAAAATATTAAAACATTTAGCTGAATTTCTATGAAAGAGATTTTATTGCTCATTAATTTGTTCTTAAAATTGCCATTCAAAGAGGAGATTCCCATTTAGCTTGAATTTTAGTTTTTTTCACAATAAATTTAATGAATTTCAAAATATCAAAAAATTTAATCCTAGAGAACCTTTGAAAATGTATTCATTGAGTAAATTTGCATTCAATAATAAAAATAAATAAATATCTAAGCAAAACTTAAAAGGACCAGTCAGTGGCGTACCTAGAACTTTTGCCGCCCTGGGCGGTCTCCAATTTTTCGCCCTTTCCAAGTCAACCAAATGGTGGTTTTTATATAATAAATTAAAAATCTGGTGTGACTGGCGCACAGCACACAACTTTCTCTTATCTTCGGTAATCGAAAGTTGTGTTCTGTGCTTGTCACACCAGATTTTTTGTGTCGACATGTATTTAGTTTCCGACAGTACGGAACATTCGATGTTCACAGACAGACAGACAGACAGACAGACACACAGACAGACAGACCATGTCGCGAAAACCACTTTTTTGGATTCAGGGGACCTCAAAACGTGTATATCCATCAAAATCTCGACATCGAATTTTTGACATGAATCCAATACTTTCTCTCTCTATATATTAACATATATAAAGAGGTAAGAGAAAGCAAAAAAACAATTATTTTTCTCGTTTTTTTTTGTTTTGTACTAATAAAATTTTTTTGTACAGACTCCAAAATTCTAATTATATCACGAACAGAAGATGTTTTTTTTTTTTTAATCCTTTCTCTAACGGATTATATCCGCTACAGTCATAAATATCAGGATCTTATGTAATTGAGATATACAAAAATTATGAGAGGTGGGGTCCAATTTCGTCAAATTTTAATCACGAATCCAATTTTCTTTCTTTTGTTGATGTTTATAAATTAATTATACAGTCAATTCAACCAAAAACGACAGGCTGTTATTAATAACCGGGAATATCTCTAAATTTTACAAATCTAAAAATGAATAAAAAGAGAAATTTAAAGAATTTTTTTTCTTTGTTAGGAAAAAGAGAAAGAAAAGGGTTAACAGCTTTGACCTATTTATGAAAAAGGGCTGGGAAGACACCAGTGCCCTTGAGGGCCTACAATTTACTCATCTGACTGACTGACCCTTTAAATTAGGGCTACACGAGACGAGCTCCAAAAAAAAAAAAAAGGAAGGTGAAAGTGCTATAATTTAAAGCTCCAGGTTAAACCTAACTGTACTTTACAATAGTGGATGGATTCAACATAAAAAAAGATATAAAAAAAAAGGAAAAAAAAAAATTTTTTTTACCGTGTTGTAATTTATATGCATTTAATATTTTCTTACGCAATTTCTTTCGTTAGATAATTATCTCCTCTAACTAAGTTAGCTGTATTCTCTTGTAGATGAAAGAACAAAACAGTAGATAGGTAGATATTGTGAAAATGTTATATTTCTAACCTTGGAGATTGGAAATGAAGAGTGAAAAAAATCCGGTTCGGTATTTTCTTTCTTTCTTTCTTTCCTTTGAACTGTTTTCATTTGAAGCTCTAAGCCCCAGGTGTTTTTAAACAGATTCAAATTTGTTCACAATTGATCTTGTACAAAGGGCAAAACTATACTTATATCTGAGCAAAATGCTAGTAAACGCTAGTTTTCAAAAACGTGGATCAATCTATTGAAAATGGACCAATTTGAATTAACAAAATGTTTCTTTTTTAACATACATTCAAGAGTTGGGGGGGTTCGGTTTAAAAATTTTTTTTTTATTTATAAATAATTACGTCAGTAGCAGTGGCGTACCGAGGGGGGGGGGCGAGGGGGGCGGTCCGCCCCAGGCCCCGAGCCGGCATAGGCCCCCATATATTTATAAAAACAAAATTTAATGAAAATTTCCCTTTGAGAGGCCCCGGGGCCCTCAGGGCTCAAGTAAAAATGGAAAATTTATATAAAAAAAGATTTCTCTTTGAGAGGCCCTCGGGGCCCTCAGGGCTCAAGTAAAAACAAAATTTAATGAAAATTTCTCTTTGAGAGGCCCCGGGGCCCTTAGGGCTCAAGTAAAAATGGGAAAATTTAGATAAAAAAAACAAAATTTATTGAAAATTTCTCTTTGAGAGGCCCTGGGGCCCTTGGGGCTCAAGTAAAAACAAAATTTAATGAAAATTTCTCTTTGAGAGGCCCCGGGGCCCTTGGGGCTCAAGTAAAAACAAAATTTATTGAAAATTTCTCTTTGAGAGGCCCTGGGGCCCTTGGGGCTCAAGTAAAAACAAAATTTATTGAAAATTTCTCTTTGAGAGGCCCCGGGGCCCTTGGGGCTCAAGTAAAAACAAAATTTATTGAAAATTTCTCTTTGAGAGGCCCCGGGGCCCTTGGGGCTCAAGTAAAAACAAAATTTATTGAAAATTTCTCTTTGAGAGGCCCCGGGGCCCTTGGGGCTCAAGTAAAAACAAAATTTATTGAAAATTTCTCTTTGAGAGGCCCTGGGGCCCTTGGGGCTCAAGTAAAAACAAAATTTATTGAAAATTTCTCTTTGAGAGGCCCTGGGGCCCTTGGGGCTCAAGTAAAAACAAAATTTATTGAAAATTTCTCTTTGAGAGGCCCTGGGGCCCTTGGGGCTCAAGTAAAAACAAAATTTATTGAAAATTTCTCTTTGAGAGGCCCTGGGGCCCTTGGGGCTCAAGTAAAAACAAAATTTATTGAAAATTTCTCTTTGAGAGGCCCCGGGGCCCTCAGGGCTCAAGTAAAAAACAAAATTTATTGAAAATTTCTCTTTGAGAGGCCCTGGGGCCCTTGGGGCTCAAGTAAAAACAAAATTTATTGAAAATTTCTCTTTGAGAGGCCCTGGGGCCCTTGGGGCTCAAGTAAAAACAAAATTTATTGAAAATTTCTCTTTGAGAGGCCCCGGGGCCCTTGGGGCTCAAGTAAAAACAAAATTTATTGAAAATTTCTCTTTGAGAGGCCCCGGGGCCCTTGGGGCTCAAGTAAAAACAAAATTTATTGAAAATTTCTCTTTGAGAGGCCCTGGGGCCCTTGGGGCTCAAGTAAAAACAAAATTTATTGAAAATTTCTCTTTGAGAGGCCCCGGGGCCCTTGGGGCTCAAGTAAAAACAAAATTTATTGAAAATTTCTCTTTGAGAGGCCCCGGGGCCCTTAGGGCTCAAGTAAAAACAAAATTTATTGAAAATTTCTCTTTGAGAGGCCCTGGGGCCCTTGGGGCTCAAGTAAAAACAAAATTTATTGAAAATTTCTCTTTGAGAGGCCCCGGGGCCCTTGGGGCTCAAGTAAAAACAAAATTTATTGAAAATTTCTCTTTGAGAGGCCCTGGGGCCCTTGGGGCTCAAGTAAAAAACAAAATTTATTGAAAATTTCTCTTTGAGAGGCCCCGGGGCCCTTGGGGCTCAAGTAAAAACAAAATTTATTGAAAATTTCTCTTTGAGAGGCCCTGGGGCCCTTGGGGCTCAAGTAAAAAACAAAATTTATTGAAAATTTCTCTTTGAGAGGCCCCGGGGCCCTTGGGGCTCAAGTAAAAACAAAATTTATTGAAAATTTCTCTTTGAGAGGCCCTGGGGCCCTTGGGGCTCAAGTAAAAACAAAATTTATTGAAAATTTCTCTTTGAGAGGCCCTGGGGCCCTTGGGGCTCAAGTAAAAACAAAATTTATTGAAAATTTCTCTTTGAGAGGCCCTGGGGCCCTTGGGGCTCAAGTAAAAACAAAATTTATTGAAAATTTCTCTTTGAGAGGCCCTGGGGCCCTTGGGGCTCAAGTAAAAACAAAATTTATTGAAAATTTCTCTTTGAGAGGCCCTGGGGCCCTTGGGGCTCAAGTAAAAACAAAATTTATTGAAAATTTCTCTTTGAGAGGCCCTGGGGCCCTTGGGGCTCAAGTAAAAACAAAATTTATTGAAAATTTCTCTTTGAGAGGCCCCGGGGCCCTTGGGGCTCAAGTAAAAACAAAATTTATTGAAAATTTCTCTTTGAGAGGCCCTGGGGCCCTTGGGGCTCAAGTAAAAACAAAATTTATTGAAAATTTCTCTTTGAGAGGCCCTGGGGCCCTTGGGGCTCAAGTAAAAACAAAATTTAATGAAAATTTCTCTTTGAGAGGCCCCGGGGCCCTTGGGGCTCAAGTAAAAACAAAATTTAATGAAAATTTCTCTTTGAGAGGCCCCGGGGCCCTTGGGGCTCATAAAAAAAAATTTTCCCTTGGGATATACGGTATTTTAAAAATATTTTTGTGTATGGAATAGAGGGATATTTAAAGATGAGGCCCCCCAAAA
>JAKCPI010029236.1:0-10098 GCA_023213315.1 Euborellia annulipes | reverse complement strand
TATGGGAATGATCTGAACTATATTGTATACTGGTACTGTTGTATTAGAACTTTGCATAATAATTATTCTATCAGAAAAAAATGAAATTATCATAGGACTCTGAAATGGTTCTTCTAAATGCCTGGGATCCGAACCCACTCCTTTTTGCTTTTATAATTAAAAAAAAAAAAAATAAAAATAAAAATTTGCCCCTCCCCTGAGAAAAAAGCTTTAACAGCTGTTAGTATTAATATAAGGGAGAAAAATAATTGAATATTACTTTAAGGGGCGAATAAATTGGACAAGATAGGCAACCCAAATTACTAAATCATGAATGGACTTTTTTGATAACTTGAGCCAGGTTTTCTAAAAGAGACATTAATAGTCCTTCTTTTTTTTTTTTAAGTTATGTTTCGGAATTTCTCTTTGCTTCTTTTAACTAATTTTAGTTAAATTATTTTAATTTATTTTAGAGTCATAATAATAATAAATATAGGATAATTGAGAAAACTATTCTAACAAAAATAATAGGAATCTGCCAAATTTCGAGTTGGGAAAACTTTTACTTGATTACGAGTCGTTATATATACTAATTATAAGAATGTAATAAATGGATGAGTGTATAAGATAATTGGCCATTTAACCAATAATAAAATTTATTGTGCATTTTCGATAGAATGAGGTGTATTTTATCTCCGTTGAATCTTTTCTTAAGGGTAGAGCGAAGGAGGTTTCTCCACCCCCGAACGACTCTGAATGGAAGACCGAACGACGCAGTCCTAATTTCTTTAGTTCATTAACACGCGAAATGGGTTCTCCTAAACATTTTAAAGTTTTTCAAACGACCCCGGCACTCGTAGAAGATATAACCCATCCCCTAAAACTACCCTTGCCATTCTCTTCTTCTTCTTCTTTTCGTTTTTGGTCCTCTATTTTCCCTTCCGTCCTGCGGGGCTTGAAATCCCTCACGCAGATTGTTAAAAAGCCCTTGAGTGTGGGTGAGGTGAAGGCGGCAACACCATCCCTAACTTTTTAAAAGGAAAAAAAAAATTCCCGAGCGAAGTTTGCCTTTCGAAGAAATTAGTTGTTATCAAAATGTAGTAGTAGCAATTCGAAAAGATGGCAAAAACGCTTAATCCGCCGGAATTCGGAGCGACTCGAAACTTTCGAATCTGACTCATTATAGCGAATCTTAATGGGAATTTTTCTATTAACCAAACGACGTCTCATCTTATTTTTAATTAAACATTTTCTAACCAAACTCTTCTTCATCCCTTTAAACATTTTATCATTTATTTGCTGTTATTGTTATGTCTTCTTTGAGATGGCCGCCTCATTTTCTTCCTAGGCATTCACGCAAAAGAGATTTGTGCCAAGTCCAAAGTATTTTCCGAAGCAGCTAACGAGCGAGAATCCAAGGGCCTTAGGGCTTGTGGCCGTCCTTAATTGAATCTTACTTTAAGCTTTAAGCTTTGGCCATCGATCGAGGGGAACAACTTTCAATTTTCGTTGTTTGCTCAAGAGCGGTGAATTCAGACATTTCCTTTTTCAAGAGGCATTAATGCTTATTAACGATTCTGTTATTTACATTTATGTGTTTCTTTCAAAAGAAATTTCATATAAACCAACTTGTATTATTTATTAGAAAATGAGGGAATTTTATTTGGATAATCTTTCGTGACTGTTGTTTATAAATGAGATTTGCTTTTTCAGCCAATTCATTTAAATAAATATTAAATGAAATGAAGTATTTGTCTATAGCTTTAACAGCATAAAAAGAGGCAAAGTTGAAACTATTTTTTTTTTTCGAACAATGTTTTAAAAAATAAATTTGACCTAAATAGTGAATGGGACGAACAGGGGGAATCGAAAAAAATGACATATGAAAACAACATTAAAAAAGTTATTTGGTTGTAATATGGGTGAGATAAAAAAAAGGGATAGACCATATTATTATGATTTTTTATGATATTTTTGCCCTCGTTAAATAAATACTTTTTTTTTATAGAGAAACTAAAAACTAAATATTTCCTGTTAGTATTTTTTCATTTATTGATAAATGATCCCTATGACCTTATGAAGTTGAGAAAAATTTTGATATTTGAAAGGTTTTATATTTCACTAAATATTTTTATAAATTAAATAAAGGGAAGTAACTAATTTATTTGCTTATTTTTTTTAATCTCTCAGACAGAATTTCTTATCAAAATAATTAATTACGATCACGATCAAATAATATCCTATAAAATTCTAACAATTTTTTTTTATATAGCGCTTAAGCTTAAAAGATGGGCTGTATTCACAATTAATTAAAAAGAAAAATGTTGATATAAAAACAAAGTTAAGACGGATGGGGGTCCCAGAGTAGATAATCCAACGATAAAAATGGAATATAGTAATTTTTATGACTCGAAGGCTGAATAAGAGACCTTTAATGAGCGATAGTATCGTACTAAACTTTATTCATTTCCAACTTTGCCCCCTTCTTTTTTTATGTCCGTTTTGTTTAAAAGGACTTTGATGAATTAAACCCAGCCCTCGAGACGTTCATCCCTTTCCTATTGATATCTTTATATTTTATTTTATAATTAAAAATCTAATAGCAGAAGTTTTGAAAAGAGAAAAAAGTTGTACTAAAAAACAGATGAGATTATAAAAAAATGACAAGATGTCTAGTAATATTATCAACTCTAAAAATTCCAATCGTTAAGTATAAATTTATATGAAAACTTTTATTTTTATTTTATAAATGAAAAACTGACTCAACAGAAACTAGAATAAAACAAGTGTTAAAAATTTGTTTATTGTTTATTATCGAATGCATATGCCTAATAAATAATACAGCGGTGATATCATAGAGGATGCTTGCAAAAGAATTACTCTCAATTTGACCCACTTGTCTAGGCTTATAACTTTGTGGAAACCAATTGGACTGATAGCTTGAAGTAGTTTATTTGAGAAGAATTCAGTGAACTAGCAAAAGATTCTATGGAGTGGAAGATGAAAGAGACAACACCATTTCTATTCTATTTAAAAAAAAAAAAGAGAGAAATTTTAAAATAAAAACAGAGCTTCGACCAGTGGTCACTTCTCTGCTCATTTCACCCAACTCTATGCAAAACGGAAGCAAACAAAATACTCTCTTGCTAAATTAATTTAAAAAGATAATATGATTGTTTTTTAAAGGAAGTTTCTCCAAAAAAATTTTTATTTTTTTTAATCCATTCCTCTGGCAACATTCTAATTATTTTTTTCATAATTCAGGGACGTCATTTTGCTTAGGGTGACAGGAGGAGAAATTGTTTATCTTTTCTACTCTCCCCTCCACCCCATAAACATTTCTCTATACCTATATAGAAATCGTAACTTTAAGAATTAATAACTCAAAAAGTTATAGGAATTTCGGAAATTATAAAATTATTGGATACCTTATGACAAGAAAGAAATAGGCAAGTGTATTTATTCATTTAGAGGAGGGAGGGAATAATCGCTTGTGTTAGCCCCCTCCCTCCCAAAAAACGCTGGTTTCTTTTTGATTCGAAAAAATTTTCTGGCCAAGTCCCTGCTTTAATCCATTCACTCTATGATATATGGATATATGGATACAAGCATATTTATTTATACCAATTGGTACTAAATCCACTCATTGATTAAAAAAAAGCTAAAAAAAAAAAAAAAACTGTGTGGTTGTGGACCCTCGCCAGGAACGAAGTTCCTCACGCCTTTTTTTTTAACTCCGAATATAATTTAATATGCATATTTTATTTAAAAAAGAAAATAATTATTTGTTTTAAAATATTTTATATTAATATTTAAATAATATAGAAAGCGATAGAGAGAAATAAAATTCTCTAGAGCTAGTGGGGGGGGGTAGGCGTGGCCACGCCAAGGCTTCGGCTAGCCTCGCCTTCCTCTGCCGGCGCTCGGGCGCTGTAACGCATTTTTGCTACTACTGCTTTTTGTTACGTGACGTTTTCTGCCAATTCACCCTACCGAAAACCGCGTAAAACTTCGTTACAAAAATTTTTTATCGGGCTCTTTTGGATCTGAACCAATATCTCTTGATTTTTGAGGTCATCAAAATTATCATTCTCACTATCTTTAATCTCTCGGAGGGGTTTCAAAAGAATAAAACAAAGAATAAATGTATCATTTGAGTGAATAAAATAATTTTTTCTAATAGTTTTATAATAGTGAGAAAATAATTAATCTTATTGTTGAAGATTAGTCGCATTTTCTCTTTAAATCACAGAGCAGTCATTTTTAATGAATTAGATAGTTCTGCTAGTTAAAAAAAAAAAAACTTTTATTGCCAGTGATTTGGATTTCTTATACGTATATTTTATGGAAATTCCAAGCGCTTTGGATTTTAAAACTCTTTCCTCTTAAAACTCACACTGATGTTAATAAAATTGTTTAAAAGATAAATAATAAAATGCCCTAGAATTTTTATTATAAGATGATTATTTTGGTATTTAACATTTAAGACTGCGTGAAATGCCTGGTCGCCGACTTGTTTGCTTATGCAAATAAGGACCTTTGTGCCGACGCTGGCCATAATTAAACTCAAAGGGGTTGCGAAACAAATGCGCTTATTTAATTTCAGGCCAGGTTTTAAGCATTATTTGCGTATTCTACCCCACCATCAATTATCTTTCTTTTTTTTTTTTAATTTGAATTTTCTTTTTAATTTTAAAGCTCGCCCTTGGAAAAAGGCTTAGATTAGGAATATCCTAAATAATTAGGAATTTTTTTTATAAAAAAAAAAATTTTTTTATGCTAGACTCCACTTTTATGTTGAATTTTTTTCTATTCTCTAATTAACTACCTTATATTAAAAATCCCCTTCTATAATTAAATTCTATGTAGGCCCTATCTACTATTTCGTCCGTTAATACTAGGGGATGTCAAACTGTAACAAGTATAATATATATTTATTTTTTTCAAATTACAACACTGTCACTTTAAGAAACCTCTCGCATATCAATGAAATATTTTCTTTTTTAATTAGACTCTAAAAAATTTTAATTAAAAGGGGGTAATTTTGAAAATAAATATGAATCTAAGTGAAGGAGAATAGTAGTGAATAAATTTTTGAGTTTCCTCTTCCTTCACCAGAAAAAAATAAAAAATAGATAGATTTGGAAAAATGTTTGGATACGAAGTTCTTTTACGCTGCTTACGGTAGGGTGAATTGACAGAAAACGTACGTTTTCTGTCAATTGCGTGACGCAACAAAAAGCAGCAGTAACAAAAATGCGTTACAGCGCCCGAGCGCCGGCGGAGGAAGGCGAGACTAGCCGAAGCCTTGGCAAGGCCACCCCTACCCCCCCCCCCCTCACGAGCTCTAGAGAATTCTCTTTCTCTCTCTCTTTCTATAATTTTATTTAAAAAAGAAAAAAAAACAAGCTCCTGAGTGTCGGAACATCGAAATCGTATTAAAATAGATCTATTTGGAGTTGAAGAAAAGGCGTGAGGAACTTCGTTCCTGGCGGGGGTTCCATAAACCCACACATTTGTTTTTATCAAAATTTCTATTAAATTCTTCCTTGATTTACTTCAGCTTGATGGAGAATTCCAATTATTTTTTAAAATTTATTGCTTGGATTAACCAGGTCAGCTAATTAGAAATTAGATAACACCTTAATAGGCTTGGAAAGTAGAACCGAGTGTATATAATTTAATTTATAAATTCAAATTAAAAGTAAAAATAATTGTAATTATCACTATTAATGAACCAAATTAGAATAAATTGAATCAATGAGCAGGTCATTCGAAAAGGGAGATGATGAAATGTTTGTTGGTTCATTGAATAAATAAATTTAGTTTGACTAGGGAAGGGAAACTTGTATCCAAATTTGAATTAAATTTAAAACATGATTCGACAAAGAAATTCAATTTTCATTTTATTATATGAAGATTCTTTAAAAAAAAAAATTCATTTCCCTTAGAAAAACAAGTTTTATGTCTTTTAATGAATATATTTCATTTTATTCTAACCATAACCTACTTTTTGTACATCTTTGCTATTCGGCCTTTAGTTAATTAGTTTTTAAGCGTATTTTTCATTATAAATATATTGTAGTATTTATATAGGATGAAATGGTTTGTATATTACCTCCAAATTTAATAAATTTATATTAAAAACGTCTTTTAAAAAGACACTAGACTGAGTGTAGGAATTTAATAAATAAATTGTTTTTAATTATTTACTTTCTCTTACCTATATATGTTAATATTTGTAGAGAGAAAGTATTGGATTCAAAAAATTCGATGTCAAGATTTTGATGGATATACACTTGTTGCCATGATAACTGAATATAAATATTTTTCCATGTTTATAAATTTGACATCTTCAATTCTAATTTATGGCTTACTGTCGGAAATATATGTCGACACAAAAAATCTGGTGTGACAAGCACAGAACACAACTTTCTCTTTTCAAAAGGTAAGAGAAAGTTGTGTGCTGTGACCAGTCTCACCAGATTTTTTTATCTTAATTTTTTTGTACTTTAATTTTATGTATTTTAAATTTTTTTTTATATATTAACTTAATTTTTTAACTTTTTTTTACCCCACTCTAATTAAAGATTAATTTGAATCATTACTGATAAAGAGAACGTTTTCAAAACCAAAAAGCCCTTTGATCAAACATCAAAAATAACTTTTAAATATTCAGCAAAAACCCTGTCTCGAATGTCAAATCCATTTCGTTTATCATTAGGCATTATTGATGGCTAGATATATAAATGCATAATATTTTTGGAAGTCATTTTGAAAATAACCCCAATTCGTTTCACTTGTCTTATTTATGATGATAATATCATGTAATTTCTCTTTCATGCATATTTATTTATCAAATCATGTATAGTAGGTCCGTTATAGAAAATTACTGGAAATTTGACAAACAGACTTTGATATTTGTCTTTTTTATTACCAATTTTAATTTTCGCTTAATTTATTTAAACTCTGCTTTTGGAAGCGTGGCTAAATCAAAGAAGGGGAATGAAAACTAAATGAATTCATCATTCCGAAAATAAAATTTCATTTTTTGTGTCCATGTTATAGATTTCTAATTAGGAACATTCGCTATCATTTGTGAAATGAATAATAATTTATTTTATAGTTGATCTATTACGTAAAATGGAAATAAATTAAGCTTCCCATTCAAGTGAAGGAAGGGCTTCTTCCCCTTTTCCCAATGACTGCTTTGGTATTGTAATCAGAGGTGGATTTAAGAAGTTTTGTTGTGAGGGATCTCGATTCCACTTGGGAAATGTAATTTCTGGGCAAGTAAGCAATATGAAAAAAACAATAAGAGGCGGAGGAGGGGGCAGCCAGGTGGTTAGTCTCCTCGAAATGAAACTCTATATTTAGGAAACAGTTTCCTTTATTTTTTGAATACAACATTTTTTCAAATATGAAAAAAAAATAATAGTAAAATCACCAAAGGCAAAATTCAACCAGAACTTTACTAACCAAAATAAAAACCAAATCTTCCATCTAAACTTATTTGGACCCCTATTTACCCAGTAAATCAATTTTATTTTTTGATGGAAGGTACCAACCTAAACTACCAACTAATGAATTTTTAGATTAATTGCTCCCAAAAGAGGCATGCTTACTTGTTATTCCTTAGGGAACACGTACATTCCATTAAATATAGAGAAGAGTCAATCATCAGCTTAAATTATTTAAAAAATATTTTTTGGCCCACCATCAAATAAAAGATACTCACTTTTTTTCAATAAAAGAATTACCTCTTTTATTTAATTAAAATATTTTATACAAGGCAGGGCATGATGGCTAACGCCAAAAGGCCGAGGATAAGGGGAGGGACCTCAAAATATGAATATCCATCAAAATCTCGACTTCGAATTTTATGACATGATCGCAATACTTTCTTCTTCTCTCCTTCTCTCTTTATATATATTTCATAAGGGTAAGAGAAAGTAAAAAAATATTCGCTTCCTGGCCAAATGTTCAAGCCATTGAAAGATGAAGTAAAATATAAAACGCCATGTACCATCAAGAGAAAAGATATTGGACAATATGGCGGCTACCTGGCATTTGAGCCTTATGGTAGGTAGCCACCATATTGTCCAATATCTTTTCTCTTGATGGTATGTTTTACCACCTGGGGACGTTCAACATGCTGATTCCTCGGGGTCACCCATCCAAGGTTTCGCCACTCTTTCGATTAACCGCAACGATCATGGGGACGGTTCTACTCCGTTGCTAGGCCCCCCGCCTCTGATTTTTTTTTCTTTTTTTAACACTCACATTTTTCCCTTACTCACACACATACACATAGTATTTTCGGCAACTCAGGCCATAAGACTTTTAAACCATACTCGTATTATATTAATATATATATTTCCATTTGGTATCCAAATGACTTAAATAAAATCATCGGACTGCCTGGGGTCCGAACCCGCGACCCTTGGTATAGAAGGCCAGGCTCAATTAATTGCTAAGCATTTTTTTTTAATAATAAAATCCTACCTTTCTATATTTATACATCCAAAAAAATATAGAAATTCCATTTACATAGTATAAATTTGTAAAGACCTTATGAATTTCATTGAACAAGATCGGAATAATAATTATTTTGAAGCTCCCATTAAATCAGCGAAGCGAAATTCATTTTAATACTTTTTGATGGGTAAATGTGAAAACAAGAAGAAAAAAAAAGAGTGAGAGCCCATCCTCTTCGTCCTCTTTAACCCTCGCTTTTGGAATTACAAATGACCCCGGGGGCTCTGAACACACACTTTGTAATTGCATTCAGGAGTATACAAACGGTGCTGCTCCGTATGGCTTCTTCAGTCCAACCAAGGCTTGTTCAATATACCCGTCCATGTAAAGGATATAATCCGGTTTTAATCCGACCAGTGAATGCAAGCGAGAGGTTCGTGCGAACCCCGGCTCCTGGTCAGATTACCTCAATCAAAAACCCTCACCCTCAAAACGGCCCTGCGCACCCAAATAGATTTCGCCCCAGGGACCATCCAGCTTATACTTTAATTAGTTATATTGTACGTGTTTTCTATTCTTTAAATTGCCTCCTTTAGGGTATACAAATGGAAAATCACCAACGCTGATTCGATCACACCTTTATTATACTCACTCATGTGATTTCTAATTTTTTTCGAAAACAAGCAGAAATGTTCTTTCAACATAATTAATTTATTATTATTATTATTTCATCATCATCATCCAAAAAAGATTTCCAAGTATTTATTGACTATATTAATGAAAGTTTAAGGTGAAGGCTGGAATTTATTTAGTTTCCCTGTTTTTAGAAATATTTTATTTTTTTTTAAACATTTTTATAGGCTACATCTAATTTAAATTTCCTCCTTTTTTTCCAATTTTAGAGGGCTGACTTTCTCTCATAAACACCACTGGGAAAATAGAAAATAATATGTCTAATTTAATTATTAAGCTGGGGCTCGGTGGTTTTTTCTTTTGATAAAATTGTAAAAAGTATTATACCTCAGTAAAGTGCTAGTATTCGAAGTATCTCAAATACAAAACCTATCTTAATTATTAAAATTTGAAATAAATCAGAGCGAATTTTAGATAAAATTGGAAAAACTAAAAAAGTACATCGGTAAAGTATTAGGCCCAGTACTCGAAGTCTTCCAAAAACGAGGCCTAGCGTAATTTATTTTGTTAACCAGAAATAGTAGGATATATATTTAAAGATTGAAAGAAATCTTTAAAGTGAATTTCGAGAAAAATGGAAAAAAGTACATCAGTAAAAAGATGCCTAAAGACGAAATCAAACGTGATTTGTTTTGTATACCGCAAATAGGAAATATTTATAATTTTATAGACATTTTTAAAGCGAATTTCGAGAAAATTTGAAAAATTAAAACAACTCTTTCCTTTAGTTTGTTATTTA
This sequence comes from Euborellia annulipes, assembly GCA_023213315.1. Lineage (NCBI taxonomy): Eukaryota > Metazoa > Arthropoda > Insecta > Dermaptera > Anisolabididae > Euborellia > Euborellia annulipes. The sequence goes on along the minus strand of JAKCPI010029236.1, from coordinate 209 downwards.
ATTATGAAACAAATAAGAATTTCTTATAAGTTCTTTTTTAATTATGAACCCCCTTTTTTTTAAACAATTTTATTTTTAAAAACAAAAAAAAAAAAAACGAAGACGATTAATAATTTAAACTTTAAATTTAAGTTTCCTGTAATAAATACGATAAAATGGTTTACTTCACTATCTTAAATTTTTTAACAAAAAAGTTATTGCAACGAAAA
>JAKCPI010029234.1:0-15164 GCA_023213315.1 Euborellia annulipes | reverse complement strand
AGAACTAGAATTTCGAAACTAGACCAAAAGGGGCATTTAGTTGAAATATTTGTCCATCTCTCCCTCGAGGATTGAACCTAAGATTCGGTTTCACAAATTAGATTTGTTGCATTTTTCTCTTGAGTTTGTTCCACAGGGATTGGAGTTCAATAACTTATCACTTAATTATTATTAGAAGATCTAATTACCTTAATTTTTGAATATAATCAATTCTCGCTGTAAGAGTTTTAATTGAATTGATGGATTCTTTTAATTTCAAAGCCTCTTCATTCATATCTAGGACTTTATTTTTCTCTAACGTGCTACAAATTGGATTCAGATCTTGTTTTATTACACTTTCTATATTAGAAATGTACGATGGCAGTTGATAATCTTTGAGTTTATCAAAGACTTGATTATGTATATTCAATCTTTCATCTTTATTTAAGGAGTAAATGGATCCCTCTGAAAAATAAGAAAAATTTTTATAAATTTTTTTGAATAATTAGGATAGATACAATTTTCTTGGATTACTGTTGGCCTATAGAAGAATACGTGGTAATTAGGACTTTTATATGTCTATTACTGCAAGAATGAAGCTTTTCAATATCCATTTTTGAATTTTTTTACAAAATAGAACAACTAACAATAATAAAAAAATGGAAATTCCAAGGCTTCACTCTATATGACCAAAAATTTCGTGTCGGGGATTGAGTTTTGTTTTGGTAAATCTCAACTTCTAACTCCCACTATATAATCATAGATTTTTTAACAGAATTTCAGATTATTCATTTGAATTTATAAATCTAATTTGTAATATACAAGATTTTAAAGTGATATTTAAACGAAAAAGATCTGTGGTTGTAGGCTTAATGATGATGGAGTCATGAAAAAAACAAGACGAATGCAGCCAAATATTATTTTATTTTAAATCTCGCCCTCACGGCTGACGTTACGGCTCGAGGTGATATTTAAATAAAACCAAGATGAATGTATTCATTTGTAAAAAAAATGTATATATATATATATATACAAAAATGGGTTAACTTGGTAAATGCTAATAATTCAGTGAATACCAAACATATTGACTTTTTTTAAACATAAGTTAATAGAAAAAGTTAATAAATTTTGGGCACACATGATAAATTTTGAAATTTAAAAAGATTTAATGAAAATATTGGTCTTTTTAACTTAAAAAGTCAGTCCCCTTGGATGTACTAGCTCAAAAAGTGAACATTTAAATGCAAATTTATTTTATTGTTATTTTTGTGTCGAAAATCAGTATGTAAAGACTCAATTACTCAGTCTCCTGGTAGGTTAGGTTGAAGTGGCCGTTCCCAGAGAAAGAACACACTTATGCCAATTAGGCCCTTTGTGATACCACGGTGGGGCTATTCCCCTTTACTACCCTAAGAGGAGACTTCGGCAGGATGTCTGAATTATTTGCGGCAAGCTGGATTCGAACCCGAGCCGTGTTGAGACTTCGGACTCCGTAATCTTCAGCTTAGCCATTGCCTCCTCTGTCTCCTGGTAAGTAATATTTTAGAAATTTATTAATAATTATTTCAACAATATACCGCATTTGCTGTCTTAATATTTAATATATAAAAGAAAAAAAAGTATTCGATATTAATTAACAGATTTTTTGTGTTTTATATCCCAAACGTCAGTACCCTGGAAGTTTTTCAACCGTAAAGCTGATGAGCTTATATATTAATAAAAAAAAAATCTGAGTGTTACTATATGGATGAAATAAAATTAACTTATTGTCTATCAAAATCATTACAAACAATTGAAATCAAAGTTGTCATTTCAAATTCGACCCCAAAGTTATCTCAATGAGAATGACCCATATTTTATATTTCATAGATAATGTGATACTGTTTGAACTAAAATTAATTATTATTTTTAGATTTACCATCGACGAATAAAACAAGAGGCTGAAAAAGGAATCGTTTATGAGCGACGTCGAGAGCCAATCCTTCTTGCACCAAATGCAGCATTGCAGTCGCAGATGCACTTCCCGAATAGGTGAGTAAAATTTTCTCTCTTGGTCTTAAAAGTTTTGATTTACCAAGTGCAGCACGAAATTTATGTGTAGTATTAGCCAGGAAACATTTCCGACAATAAGCATCCTTGAGACGAAGAACTACTTCGGGTGTAGCTTCACGACATTTCTTGCATTGTTTCATGTCCCTAGAAATATAAAAAGTATTTAATTGGTTTTAGTTCTACTTTTATATTGATAGCTGCCTCAAACTTTCTGTCGGTAGTGTATATAAGATTTTGATATATTCTCGGATGTTCGAGGGGACATGGTTCTCAATTTTAAGTAAGAAACCAACTATTTTAAAGGCACATCTCACTGGGTGAAGGTGAAAAAATATAAAAGACTCAGTATTTATTGTTTTTAAGAAATATTTCCGGCTTGTACAGCAAGTTTTCCCATGTGATTATTTGATTGTTTTTTTTTTTTTAAGTAGATATAAATCTTTATTGGAATTCTCTTCTACTTGAGATCGATCTATAAACATTTCCGAAATTTATAACATTATTATTTTTGGTGAAAATCAGAAAAAAAATATCTGACTCTCACTTTTGAGGCCAAAACGAGCCAAAAAGGTTTGAGATTTTTGTGTGATAAAGAGAATAAATAAATTAATACAGTATATATACTAGTATATTAATAATTAGATCCTGCAATATTTTTAACTTTTACTACTTTTTATGATACTCACGCCAAACTGGCTGATGTTTTTTCCATATACTCCAAATTGCCGTCAATTTCTGCATCATTAATTGAGCACATCTTAATTAAATAGCGTCCCGAAGTTTTTATATATATATTAAAGATTATATATATATTAATTATTGCTCAATGATTTTTCAATTTGTGTCAGATCTGTGAACATGGGTTATTTTGTTTTTAGATTTCTGGAAATTTTACGAACTAACAACCTGACAAATACCTCCCGCCAATATTTAAATATTTTATCTCCTGAAATGAAATAACGAAGCAACAAGGGAATGTTCGACTTGTTAAACTTAAAATAAATTGAAATGTTTCGGTTCCCTTTTATTTTTTATATATGAATGTTTTATTACTTTACCAATGCCCTCAAGTACTATCAAAAAAATTTTCATTGCGCATTCAGTTGGTTCCAAGAGAAAGGGCTAAATTTTATTTTTGGATTCATAAATAAATCATAAGTAAAAACGAATGATTTATTAAAAAATTAAGGAAATTAATTTTTTTGTTAACAAGCAAATACGAAAAAACAATCTGACCCAATAATCTTAAATTTTTTTGAAAGTTAAAAATAAATTTATTGCTATTATTAATCACATATTAATTAAGAAGATTTTAAAATATGCTTAGTAGATATATTTAAACTTTATGTGTCAAATAGTTCAGGACTCTTGCAAAAGATGGCACGCTAGCCTAGCCGATCCCCTATTAGCCTATATCGGGTCTTTATATATTTATATGCTTTTATAAAATATACATAATATAATATAACATTTATAAAGTAATTCAGTGTTAAAAGATCAATGAAAATCAACCAAATGCATTAAATTATTAGCTACCATTCTGACATCTCTTGGCAAATTTTCGTAATAGTTTTTTTTTATTACTTTTTAAGACACACAACGCCCTCTTATCGGGAAAAACACGCGTAACATCTACCTCCTGAACCCCTTAATGAGCAACAAATTTTATATATATATATTTTGATATTTTTTTTATAATTAAGGGATTTAGGAAGAAATTGGATAAAGCAAATAAAAAATATTTTCATAATAATGGTATTATATTTTTAAAACAAAAAAAAAAAAAATAGGCTAATCACTTATAGGCCTATTTGGAAATTACAATCACTGTCTAAGACTAATTAGCTTTTGAAAGACTGTTTAAAGCAATGCTAATTGGTTCAAAGTGCATTTTCTATTTTTTTTTTTAATACAAATTTATAAAATTATAATAAGTACAATTAATAACTAATTTGATTACTATCTACACATTTGGATTTTATATTAATTAATTTATTTACTTTTTGTTTTATAAACTTTTTCTGAGGGAATTACATTCATCACTCTTTTAAAATCTTTTTTTAAAATGGTATCCAGAGACTGAAGAGATAAATTGAACAGAGAGTGTAAAAAAAAAATTAAATTAATTTCGGCTTTTAATTTGACCTAAAAACATTTTGTACATATTTTTCTATACAATTAATTGAAAATTACACATGTTATTTTCTCTTTAAATGTGGTTTATTCATAATAGATTCAAAAGACCAAGAATTCTCTAAACTTTCTTATGTACTATTTATACAAATTACTAATCCACAAAGAATATTACATCACCTGAAGGTCTCAGAATGAGTGACCGAAACTTTATATCTAATACGAATAAATAACATTTAGGTAATTTATTTATTAATGCCTAATTTTAGTGGAGCTTTCTTTTTGAACCACTAGTTAAAATGATAACCGAATCGCCAAATGAAAAATTAATCAAATTTCTATTTACACTTGCTGTCCGCTTTTCTCTTCGATTTGATATATTGTATGTTTTTTGAGATTAGAATCAGTTGTTTCTTCACTCCAATACATATCCATTAATTGAATTCTTGAATGTCGAGCTACCTGCTACCAGAGCTTCCTCCAAAGACGGAGCTATATATATATCATACTTATATATAAAAGGCTAAGAGGGTGTCCGATGTGTGAAACAACCAATCAGGCCTCAGGGATAGCGCCATGGTAACAAAATATAAATATTTACCCAAGTTTACGATTTTTATTTATTTACATTTTGAATTCTAAAATATCGGCGTAAATTTTTTGTCTGTGTACCGGGAGAGTCCCGGAAAGGATATAATTCACAAAAAATCTTAAGTTCATGAATAATTAACCGCTAAAATAATCTCTACATATAAAAATGAAAAGGGAAAATGTATGTACCGGTATGTATATAAGTAGGCGAGCAAGGGGGTCCAGGGGGCGCAGCCGAAGGCGGGGCTTTCCGTCTAGTATATATATATTCAATATAAATTGATGAATATTGGACTGAAGAAATGGCAGATTTTTATTCGATACAAATTATATACAACTCTTAAATTTTTAAAACTTTTTGCTATTATTAGAATTCGATTTTTATGCAATAAAAAAATCAAAATGTACGAGATAAGAGAGAAAATACTTTTCAAACAATAATAATTTATTCGAAACTCCTCTACTACCAGAAGTGGCTGAATGTATAATGAGTAGTTAGGAGATTCAAAGCAGCCAAAAGCAATAAAGAAAAAATATATTCGCTTTATTTTACATGCTTGTCGACGTTTCGGCCGATATTCCGGCCTTCATCAGAATTTTTTTCTCTTTATTGCTTTTGAGGGGTCAGGAGATCTCAATACCATTTCATGCGACAAAAATTTATTTGAATTGAATTGGCTATCAATCAATTGTGAAATAAATAGAGACGGGATCTAAATGGCCTTCAAAAAAGTTTAGAATTTAGAATTTGCTCAAAACAATTTTGTTTATTTTGCTAAAATTAAAGGTTAAAGTTTTGTTTAATGAAATCTTTTTCTAAAATCTCCTATATATTGTCTTCACTTTTTTATTGCATACTAATCTGAATTTTAGAGGATATTTACAAATAAAAAACTTAAAAGTAATTTAAACTGATCAAATTTATTTTATTTTGATCGTTTAATGCACTTATTTATTAACATTGCTTAGCAGAACGTATTGGATTGGATAATTGTCTTTTTACATTTAGAAAATATAGTTAATGCAATATCCTAGAATGTTTGGGTGCGTGTATGTGTGTCTGTTTGTGTGAATATATATGAATGGAATCATTTTTCTTATTATTTATTATTCTAAAACAAGTTTCGCTGGTTTTCCACCAATTTCACGATGAAGTCCATTGAAAAGAGAATATTCTCTTTTGATATGCGCGAATAAGATATCAGTCAGCAAGAAAATTTGTGCTGTTGCAAAGGCTAAAGTTACACCGAAATAGAAATTAGCGTTTGCTGAACGAGAATAGATCCAGAGATGCCAGACAATTGGGCCAAGAACGGATGTGATTAGGAAAAAACAGCCGATCACGAAACCTTGCTGCATATCTGAAAAATAAGGAAAATATTAATTATAAAAAAAAAAAAAAAAAAAAAAACATTTTCTAAAGAATCCGAATCATAATATTATTAATTTCAAGATATTAAGGCTCTTCAGGAGGCAAGCTGTTCGCATGTTTTTGCCGATAAGATGGGGTTGGAAAAATTTAGTCAAAAGGTCCAACTATTACGAAAATTTGCCAACAGATGGCAGGATGGTAGGGCTATATTTAATCTCATGCATTTGTTTGACTTTCGTTGATATTTAAATAATGAATAGTTTATAAATATTATTATATATAATATATCATTTATAACAGCATAAAAATATATTAATATAGGCTTATAAGTGATATGATATTGCCGGCTCAGTCTAGCCTGCCATCTTTTGCAAGAGTCCTGAACTATTTGGCCGTTAATTTTTAAATATATACGAAATTTATAAAAAAAAAAATATTTATTTTTTAATTAATCCTAATTTAAAAAAACGTATCCTATTATGTAAAATGCTCACGAATTTAAATCATTTAAAAAAACCGCATAAAAAATAATTTAAAATACCTCAGTAGTTTCGGACTAAAGATTCAATGTGCCTTCAGGGCAGGATATGATATAAATATTGCCATAAGAGCAGCTACCTTCAATAAAATCTTTTTATTTACTTACAATGGAATAAGTGTTTCCACATCGGAAGTAGAGCTAAGTAGAATCCGACATCGCCTAAAGAAGGATATGACTTGAATATTGCCATAAGAGCTGTGAGACTTGTAGCTAAAAGCATCGGTTCGTCTTTGAGCCTCAAAGTCAATGGAAGCAAGTAGAGAAATGCACAATTTATTTGAAACGCACAGATGAATAATGTACGAAAATGTTCGAACATTTCGGTAAAAAAATACCAAAATAGACCGATGTTCGGTCTTAGATCAGGGATTGTTAATCTAAAACAAAATTATTAAGAAAATTAAAAAGCAGAAACAATAAAAGTTTCTTTAATATCAAAGAAACGCAAGTTTGAGATACACAAGATGGTGAGAAGTTTATATATAAAGAAAAACTTTATTTCTATTTTTATTGCCAAACAACTGATTGCGCACAGATTTCAGTTTCGGTCATTTGTTGACCGTCAACGGTTTTGAAATTATTTATATATATATACAATTAAAAATATATTGAAACATTTTTAAGTAAAAGAATAATTTTACAAACAAAAAAATCTTGTACATGGGCATAGCAAGACTTGGTTGTTGGGGGGGGGGGGGGGCATATGTTAGGACAAGAGGGGGGAGGTATGCAATTAATCATTCATTTGAAAAAAAAAATTTCACAATGAGAAAAATATATATTTGTTTTCAATAGACCAAAAAATTTCATGACAATATAGGGGGGCATTGCTCCCCCCCCCCGGCCCTCCCCCTGGCTACGCCTGGTACAATATATAAAACTCTTTAACTAGGTAAAGCTTTGTTTGAAAAGAGATATTTTTCAAACAACGCTCAAATAGACTGTAAATATGCCAGTTAATATATCGTTTAAGATAACGAATTTGCGAGATGGGTTTGTGTTTGATTCGGCAAAAATTGCGCCCCCTGGAGTCGAACCAAGACCTTCACGCTTTAGCGGCGGGCAAACTATCTTTATCCTAGGTCGCCGGGTGAAGATCCTGGTTCGACTGCAGGGGGGCGCAATTTTTGCCGAATCAAACACAAACTGATCTCGCAAATTTGTTACCTTAAACTTATTAATATTGTTGTTGGCTTTTGAGGGTTGCAAATGCAGAGATGGCAACCATAAATACTGTTAAGAAAGAATTTTTGGTTGACAGTCTCTGTATCTCCAAAACTTTTATATCAAGTGTTCACTTCAGTTATGCAACAAAAATGTCGATTAATTAATTTTTCTCAAGTTTATTTTGTAATGTAATTGCAGACCTGACAATGACCGAAACTAGATCTGCTCAGTCTGTCACAAAATCTTGAAAATAAAGTTTTCCTTTATTTATAAATTTCGGACCATCCTGCATATACAGAACACCGCTAAACTTCAGTTTCTTCGATACTCAAAATTAAATTATTAAATTAAAAGATGAACTTACATAAAACCATAAGTTGAATTGATGAAATTCCAATTTTTCATTAAAACAAAACATGCAAATAGAAGTATTACTAAGAAAATAGTAAAGAATAAAATTGTTAACAAAGTGTTGGTTAATTTTTTATTGGAATTAAAAGAAATATAAAGGGCTGCCGGAACTATTAACATCGCCGGGTATAAACATTGAATTGTGACCACTGCTAATGTCAACGAAGATAATATTCTATTTCCTAAAAAAGATGAACAATTTGTTAGTTAAAATTAAATATTTATAGGGAGGAAAAAATCAAAATCTGGGGAGAAAAATGCCACCTTCGTAAAACTAAAATAAAGTTTTACTTTGGAATTTTAGTAATAATTAAAGGCATAAATAATTTCTACATTTTGTTGTAGGAAAAATTTTATTTTATAAATCGTGTATATATATAGGGAGGGGCCTATATATATATATATACATATTTATAAATAAAGTTTGCGTCTCATTAGCAAAACAAATGTACTCACAAAATATGTTATTTATATAAATATACAAGGGATAGATATGAAGGAATAATATGAACACAAGATATATATACAATATTTATTTATTAATATTAATAATGTATTGAGCCACCATTTGCTTGTAGAAATTTTCACAGGTTATTTGGAGGTACTCTAGGATGTCTTTCTTAAGTTTTCGACCTCGAGGACCCTGTGCTAACTTGGGGGGAGGAAGGGGGGTGCAAAAACCTCAAAATTTTTGGAATTTTTTCAGTTTTTCGCTTATTTCTCGTAAACTAAGCATGTTTTTTTGTGTAAAGTATTACATTTGCTAAAATTCGGCTGATAAATCGAATGTGTAGACCCAATATTAACCAAAATACGGCCGATCAAATTTTTTATTTGTTTTACATTTCGAGAAACTTTGTCTAAATTTGACCGGCCGTTTCTCGGTTAATATTGAGTCTACAAATTCGTTTTATCAACCAAATTTTAGCAAATTTAATGCTCTATAACTTTATATTGTACTATCTGGTGCAGAAAATATGCTTAGTTTACGAGATATAAAACAAAATAAACTGGAAAAGGCCTAAAATTTTGAGGTATTTGTCCCCTTCCCCTTCCCCTAAGTTAGCACAGGGTCCCCGAGGTCGAAAACTTTGGATAGATCCTAAAGTACCCCCAACAATTTCTATAAGCAAATGGTGGCTCAATACATTATTAATAAATAAATATTGTCTATATGTCCGATGTTCATAGTATTTTGTCTATTCCCTGTATATGTACGGTATAAATATACGAGGGCAATCCCACTAATAAAATTGGATGGTTAGGAGAAAAAATACCAGCGCCAGACATTTATTATTTTTTATCTAATCTAAATGATATCATTGAGTCTCTTAATAAATGATTATATAATTAGTATATGGACTTGTCGAAATTTAAAATATATAGGGTAAGAGAAAGTAAAAAAGATATGAATGACATTTTAATAATTTTTTTAATAATTAACATGCTGCTCATAAATACGAGTTTGAATGGAGTATGAACGGAGTTATTCTATTCAATTTATCTCCAAAAATAAATTACTGGCATTTTCTCTCTTCAACCCTTGAATGAAAAAAAAATCCAACCCTCATTCTGCTTGTTTGGCATTCAAGTACGAGGAACAATATTAAGTCACACCCATGCGTTTTCTACTTGTGATTATTTATATTATATTATATATATTTTTTAATGGAAACTTTCATGGTTCAAACTTAGAAAATTTCCAATAAAAATTTTCATTTTCTTTTGTAAAAACAATGAAATAATCACAAGTAGAAAACGCATGGGTGGGACTTAACTTTGTCCCTCACTGTGTATCTGAGGGAATGTAATTTTGTTTTCATTTTAAAATCTAAATTATTTATTATACTTACTTTTAATCATAAATAAGAAAAATAATGCTAGACCCATATTGGTAAATACTGTAGTTGTTTGGCCCACGCAATTGAATATTATATAAGGATTAAAAAGATATGCTGATAATACATAAACTGGAGCAATTTCTAATGACTCTTTTTTCAATATTAGTGATTTGGTATTTTTAGCGTAGCTTTTTTTCAACTCTTCTTGTCTTTCGAGCTGAAAAAATATATGATTAATTAGAACAGTGAAAATACGAGGGTTGTTTTTTTGGAGTGAACATAAAAAAATGATTTTCTTGCCAAAAGTAATGCACAATCTAGATTACTTCTCTACATGACGATTGGGGTACTTGTCAGGCCTTCAGCGCCAGAACGGCCTAACCCACATTTCACTTTTTGGGTTTTCTGCCTTAACACTATCCTCATAACTTATATTTTAAAAAATACCGTAGTGTCCTAAGCAACTTTCTCGTTTTTATTGCTAGATTTCAGCACATGTACTACTCTGTAATTCATGATTTAATAAATACTAAGGCATAAAACAAAAAAGTGAAATTTGAGCTCCACGGCTGTTTGAAAGCGCTGCTCCATAATCCACCTTTTTTTTCCCCTTAATCTTCATTGTTTTTCTCCGCTGCATAAATGCCACAAGCACACCATCACAACTTACAATTCATTTGCGTCAATGAAGAGGGTATTGCAAAGCATGTTCTCAGATATGACAAGTGCCTCAATCGTCAAGGTGATTATGTAGAGAAGTAATCTTGATTGTGAATTACTTTTGGTAAAAAAATTTTTTATATTCATCCGTTCTTTTCTTTATAGCCTATCCGAGTTTGAAAAAAAAAACAAGCCTCGAATATTAAATTCTGCTTCCATAGAATAAATACATCTAATCTTGATTTAAAAAAAAAAAAAAAAACAAAAGGAATATAGGTATCATAAAAAAAAAAACATTGGAAAGAAACATTTCCGAAACTAAATGATATTTTAAATAAGATTTTGATGAGAGGGGACTTAAAATCACTATTGGGTAGAAGTAAAACCATATTCCCTTGATATAGGGAAAACTTAATCATGCTATTAGTAATTTTTTTTTGGCTCCATAGGGGACACCGTAAAATGACATGAGTTTAATTTAAATATAATTACCATCTCTCTCATGAAGAGATTTGCAGTCTTGAAAAGTGTAAATGCGGTGATCAAATCACAACCAATGAATATAAGACCAAGCCATGAAGAAAAATATTTAAATAAATATTTATAGATATGAAGAGCTAACGGCGATTCGTGAAAAAGATCTCCTAAATAAGGATCAATTCCTTCATTAAATAAATAAACGCCTTCCGTCACTGAAATGTCAAAGAACCGGTTCATTTAGTGAGTTCGCAAAATTGTATATATATATAATATAAATTTTACCTCTTTTCCATGAATTTAACGGGGTTGAAACTTCTACTCGATCTGCAATAGTTTTTTGATAATCCGTATTAATTAACCAAAATCTTATTAATCCAGCAAACACGTATTGTAAATAATATTTCTTTTCCATTTTAGAATATTTTTTTTGTCTATTTTATTAAATTATAATCATTAGTGGATTTTATGAAATAAAATATCAAAAATTTTTATTTAAAGAAGATAACATTAAAATATATATAAAAAACATTATTTATTTTTAAAAGGTTTGAGAGGCACGCCTTATTAAGACTGAAGTGAGCATCATTATACGATTACATATGATTTGCCATCATTAGGAAAAAATTAAACATTAAATAAATATAAGCTTATTTAAAATGATTAATTTTTATTAAAGTAAGCAAAATGAAAATGAAAATATCTATTTATTTATTTAGAAACATGGGAGGTTCTTTTGTTCCATTGCTTTGTTGGTTCCCTGGTTGGTTCCATATCGTTGCCATTCTGGTTGCCATAGATAATCAATTGTTGCTAAGTAGACTATTGTTTAATTGAGCAAATTATTCTTTATTATTAATTTATAAAGATATTTTTAATTTTCATGTTTTTTTAACATTTAAAAATGAATAAAATAACTTTTCTTTCCAAAACGATATTTCTTAAACAAAATTTCAATAAAAATATTTTTGTATCTATAAGGAATTATGCAAAAAATCCTGATGTTGGTAAATGAACATTACCAATTTACACTTTTTATTTTTAATTCTTAATTTTTCTCATTTCTATATATATATATTTTTTTTTAAGGAATACTTGGATTAGGGAAATCAAAGAAAAAGCCTCTTAAAGCCGGTGCTGTGTTAGAAAAGAAAATTTTACCAGTAGAAACAGATCCCAAAATTCTAGTCACTCATTTATGTGGTTCAAATTTATTAAAAGAAGGAAAAGATATTGAATTAAAACCAGATAATGAATATCCTGATTGGTTATGGAATCTTCATATAGGTATACTCTATAATTATAATATATATTATGAAATATCAATATTTCTAAATGACAAAGCTTATTATTTACAAAATTTGAGTTGCATTAAATAAGAGGATTTATTAAATGTCAGAAATTATTATTCTCTTTTGAAATGCAAAATATTTTTTATAGGTAATAATCATGAATTATTATTATTATTATTCATTTTAGGTCCTCCAATACCGATTGACCAACTTGATCCTAACACAAAAACTTATTGGAGACGTTTAAGAAGAAGTGGCCGAAGAAAACATAACGAAATGTTGAGCTTAAGAAAATTTTAAATATTTTTATTAGTTTGATACTTTTAGTAAATATAAATTTACCTAAATATCTATATATATATAAACATCCACAATACAGACAACTTGGATAATCTTGTTTTAAATTTTTTTACGCTATTCTGCCCTATAGAAACATGCAAGAACATTTAAGATTATTGCAATAAATCCTACTTTCTAATTGACAACCTCAAATTCTTTCATACTTTGATGATTTGTTGGAAAAGCTACTATAATAAGAATGCTTTCATATAGTGAAAGTCATATCATCATGTGATTATTTCAATGTTTTTTTAAAGAAAAATGAAAAATTTTTAATGAAAACTTGAGCGTAGAAGAGAATTCCAATAAAGATTTCCATCTTCAATAAAAACAATTAATTATTCAGAAAACGAATGGGATTGCTTTAATATTGACCGTCACTGTTCGGTATTTATTATTACAATGCCCGATGTCCTCAAATAATGAAATCTTTATTTAACAAAGATTATTCATGGGTTTCTAAAGGAATTCAATAAAAATATTAAATATCAATGATCATGATTGATAAATTAAATTAATTTTAACCAAATCTTATACACCATGGTTATTCTATTATATATATAATAGCGGAATGTCCGTCTGTCACGCTCTGTCACTTCCTGTTGGAAACGAAATTGAAGTTGAAACGAAATTTTGCAGTCATATAGAACTTGGGTTCCCAATTCTCAAAAGGGGAAGCACAAAAAATTCAAGAAAATCCAGATTTTGCCAATTGGAAACCATTGAGTATTGCCTAGCTTATGAATAATTAAAGACGATTAAAATTAATTTAAATAATTATATTTCAAATGAAAAATAGTAAAAATTGTTATATAATTAATTTTTTTTTTTCCTTAGAGGATGGGGCTCAGGTTGGTTCAAGACTGACGGACACTCCGTCATTATATATATAGATTTTTTTATGGGATAAGGGAGTGATATTTTTCAATAATCCAGATATATATATTTATTTCCTGAAACGAGTTGACTGAAACTTGATCAAGAAAAGGCGAGGGTCCACCGCAGGCGGCCCCAAGACAGCTGGAGGTGGGTTTTAGTTTGAATTTTAAATTCCTTTACATTATCTTATTTTATTTGAAAGCATTATGACTTTAATATATATAGTAATTCTATAAATATATTTAAACAAGGTATTGAACAACAGATAAAAGTGTCACGAATAAAAATTTCATTCTCTTTTATTTTAACTTTGTCCATCAACCGTAGGTTGGGCAGGTAAAGTTAATGTAATCGTAAAAATATCGAAATTTGTCTTAAGCTGCCAAAATGCGTTTTGAGGTCCCCTGAATCCATTTAAATAGTTTTTGGAATGCAGTGGCGGATTAATGCAATTTTGTCGGGGGAGGGGCGGCTTTTTTTATTTAAGGACTTTGTAGGCATCTATGGCCATTTAGACCCCTTTCTTATTTATTTAAATTGATTGGTAACAAATTCAATTGAAATTAAAGAGCGGAAAATCATAATTTCTTTAGATTACGAGTTTTTATAACTGTTTGAATTTCCTTCTCGGGGGGGGGGCGATCGCCCCCTCCCCTTTAATCCGCCCCAGTTGGAATGATGTTTGTGTGTCTGTCTGTGGTAATTTTTTTTTAATATAATATAATTCGCTGTCTTTCTGTCAAGATCTGTCTGGCAGTGGCGTAGTGAGCTTAACTCGCGCCCGGGGGTACAATACCTTTTAAGCGCCCCCCCCCCCTTTCGAAAACCATATAATATTATATGTAAAATATACAAAAATTATTATATTACACTGGCACTAAATTTAAAATATATTTTTCAGAAATCAATTAAAATAAAAATTATTCAGCAATTATTATTATTATGTTTTGCGGACCAGTAGCGCCCGGGGCATGATGACCCCCCCCTTGCTCCCCCCTCGCTAGGCCACTGCTGTCTGGACAACATCCCTCTGGAATTTCAAAACTATATTTTATTAAAAGTAAAAGTCTTATATGGCCCAAGTTGCCGAAAAGACTAGCGTGTGAGTGTGAGTGGGAAAAAAGTGTGAGTGTTGAAAAAAAACTTATTTATTTTCCGAAATTCCTATGACATTTTGAATTACTCACAAAAAATTTCTGCACCCCTTTGAAATAATACCAGTTTAGAAAATTTTAATTGGATGCTGAGTTTTAAAAAAATGATTCACTTTCATTTATTTTATTATTTATTAAATAATGAGTATATGATTTTTTAAATTAATAAATTTAATTATATTTTATTTTCCACAGGGAGTAATTCAAAGTCGAAGTTGCGTTGCCTGGTTGCAATGTCTTTGACGCCATTGAAAACGAAAGCGAATGCCTCGTCTC
>JAKCPI010029233.1:0-14703 GCA_023213315.1 Euborellia annulipes | reverse complement strand
GACCTAATGAAAAAAAAAATCAAAATTTTTTTTTTTTTTTTTTTTTTTTAAACATTCACACTTTTTTCTCATTCACACTCACACTCACACATACATTCACACAGTCTTTTCGGCAACTTAGGCCATTTAAGACTTTGACGATAACCGTTGTAATATAATATTATCTATTATGGGTTCAGGCATTTCTATTTAAGCCATCTGGTATCCAGATGGCTTAAATAAAATCATCGGACTGCCTGGGTCCGAACCCGCGAAAAATCAAAATTAAAAAGAATAAATCTTAATCCTTATCCTTAAGGGGCCGTTCACACTGGGGCGATATTATCGCTAGCGGTTGTTGCTAGCGATAGTCGCGAGCGACCCGCACCAGTTGATTCAATGGAATTTAAATGGGGGCGATAAAAAGGGTTCACACATGCGCGATATATCTCCCAGCGACACGCGAGATATCGGCATCGCTGCTGCTTGCTATCGCCCGGCGCGACTATCGCCGCGATAAAATTAAATAAAAACATGGCCGCCAAGAGAGAACACATCTCAACTAAGGGAGATTTCATAAATAAAATAAATATAAATATTAGATAGCTTTATTCTCGGCCAATTTTCTTAAAAAGGAGTTAAAAACTTAAAAAAAAAAATAAATGAAATCTTATACTTATAAGGTAATTAATTATTTTATATAAAATTTTTTTGACATTTAAATTTTGAATATTTTATATTACCTTAATCTTATTTTCAGATTATAAAAAATATTTTAAACTTAAAAACTACTAACTTTAGCTAAGTTAAAAACTATATTCTAATTTTGAGAGTAAAAATTCAAATTTGTTTTAATAAATCAGGGAGGTAGGGAGGGACTATAAGCTGCGAACATAGGCGAGGTAAGTGTCGACCAGAGTTGGGTTTTATACACGATTTTGCAGTTTTATACAAAAATTGCGGATAAAACTTATATAAAACGTATAAAATGTATTAAACGTATAAAATGTATAAAACTTGGATGCGCATGCGCAAACTCGACGAGAAAGGAAGTTCAAATAAAATTTCATTTTTCAATTATTAACATTTTGATTATATTATTCACTAATTAAAAAGCAAACAACATCGTCAATGCTTTAGAACATTATAAAATATGAAAAGTTTTTAAGCTGTTTTTTCAGGGGGAGGGGGGTTGGTTTTTTACAGTTTTATATCTTTTATACATCGGCCTAGTTTTATCCGCAATAGTTTTATACATGTATAAAACCGTGTATTATACTCGGCGGGATAAAACTTGCCAACTCTGGTGTCGACCGAAGTGGGAGGGTGAAGAAGCTTATCGGCCATCTTGGATTGGGCAAAACATTAGAACCTTGCATTAGAGTCTGTGTAAAAAGTAACAAAATAACAAGCGAATAACTATTGAATAAATAATTAATAATATCAACTATTTATCATATAATATATAAGGTATGTTTTTATGATTATTTTGCCCTCATTTATCTTATATCGAAGTTAAATAATTAATATATTTTTAAATTTATTGACAACTCTTTTTGAGGTTAAAACTTTTATTTTTCTATTTTTTTTTTTTTTTTACTATCAAATAGGTAGTTTTTTAACATTATTTCTTTATTTCTATTGATTTTTTCTCATATAAAGGATTTTTTTTTTTTAAAGGAAGAATCATGGTTAATTTCTCGGCTTATGTTTGTTCCAAAAAAACAGTACCGATCCACAATACAAAAGCAAAAGGCAAAAATTAGAAGAGACTACAAAGAAGATAACTTTTCACTCGTAAGTGATGATTATACATGAAGTGATACATTATATGGGAATTACATAATAGGCCTAATATGTGCTAAACTTATTTTTGGGTAACTTTGTTAAATAAATACTCACATGGGAAGACAGAAAAAAATTTTGAAATTCCATTCTTTTCATTAAGAAGAATTAAGACAATTTTTTCTTGTGTAAAATAAAAGCAAATTAAAAAAAAAAAAACATTTTTATAAGATTTTTAATTGACGATCTATTTTTTCTCATTATCCCAAACATTTCTGGCGGTATGTAGGTTTGCTGATAAGTGTGAGGAATTATTAAAGAAAAAATATATAGAAATTTTAAAAGCAATTAAACGACTGTCTTCTACTTCTACTGGAATAGAAATTTTATTAATTTATTTAATTACAGAAACTTCGAGGACGTTTGTTCCCTTCATCGGTATGATACAATACAAATTTGGATGAAAATATATATATTTAATATTAGGAACCGACCAAAGTTTCGGCCAATTTTTGTATATGAAATACAAGTTTCGGTTTCGGCTGAAAATCTTGTTTTGGTCTGACTCTATTTAATATATTTATTTTTTCCAAGGCCAATGATATGGTCATTAAGTTACTGTCTAAATTTTATAAAATTTGAACAGTTTATTATCCAACTTATTGCTGAATATTTCAATTTCCCATATTCAGATTTTATTTAATGTGCTTAATCTAAAAAAAATCTTGAATCTTGAAAATCATAAAAAAGAGCTTCTAAAAGTTGTAGATATTTTAAAAAGCTTTAATTAAAATAAAATAAATTTGAGTTCGATAGCTTCAAATTTGTGGCCGCAACCTTTCAAACTCAGCACCTCGAAACGCGCACCTTAACTCCTTGGCAATGATAAATGACACCGTATAATATCAATTATTATTTGTAATTTATTTAAACTTTCTATTTTTGAGAGATTATTATTCAATTTTTATAAGTAAAAAAACATCTCAAATAGCTTATATCACTTAATTAGGAAATTTTTGCGCTCTTAAAAATATTTACTTTTTTCTGATTTTAATTTTTTTGTGAACTAAAAACCTAAAAAAATAAAGAAACTATAATTTTAAATAGTCCATTTATTCGTTTATTTATTTAGGGGGCAGTATAATATTGAAAATCTTTATTAAACTATATATAATTTTATATTGGGTTCAATGGAAATTTCAATGTTTTGCCCAATCCAAGATGGCGGACGTGACGTAGCCGTGACGTAGGCGGTCGACTCGCTTTTCAGCTCAATGTCCCTCCCTACCTCCCTGTAATAAATTGATGTGTAATAAATAAATATTTTTATAAATAAATTTATTCTTCTTTCCATAAATATTGAAGAAATAATCAAATAGGTAGAAAGAATGAGCAAAGCAGCTAGTTTATATTTCAAATTATTAATAACCCAGGGTCGACGTTTCGGTCACATATGGGTCATCATCTTCAGGGCCAGGTTAATGTCTGAAAATATATATAATCCTCGCAAACTTATATTGGGCATACACAATTCCACGTGCTCAATCATGATAAAGCCTTAAATTTTATTATTATCATACCATGGACAGAGATTGAATGACTTCACTAATAATAATAATAGTAGAATTTGAGGCATTATCATGATTGAGCTACGTGCAAATGTGTATGCCCAATATAACTTGTCGAGGATTATATATATTTTCAGAAATTAACTGAAGATGGTCCCATATGTGACTGAAACGTCGGTCCTGGTTTATTAATAAATTGAAATATAAACTAGCTGCTTTGCTCATTCTTTCTACCTATTTGATTACCAACACTCAGCTATATACCTCCTTCAAATTAAAGAAATAGGCCTAAAATATTTTAATCTTTATTTTTCATTTTATTCCTTTTAATCAGAAACTTTTTTTTACATTTTTGGTATTATTATTACAATCTCATTGCCCTTGATCAATGAATGAAAACAGAGAACAACCCTCTCACCACCTATTTATCGCATAAGACTGTCGCGGTAGTGTGAACCCCCCCTTGCGATATGTCGCTCCGACATATCGTTAGCAACAATCGCTAGCGATAATATCGCCCCAGTGTGAACCATGGGGGGGGGGGGGACAGCTCTATGGGAAGAATGTTTATAAGTTTTTAGTTGTCTGATATGTGGCTAGATGGCAATACTAGACTAGTTAAAAATTTATCCTGTAGAGTTCGTTCCATTCGCCAACAAAATAACATTGTTTCATGAGTTTAATAACAAATAAAAAAAAACATTATAAATTTGAATTAAATAAAATTGTAACGTGCCCTACTCAATTAATCACACGCAATTATTGCCCTTCGTATTTAATATGCCCTACGTGTTTAAAAAATGGGAAAGAAAGAAGTAAGTTCTTAATTTGTTGCTCTTATAATTAAATTTAATTGTAATTTTTTTACAATTTTCAATAAATTTTTTTAACACTAATTTCTCTTTTTTTTTCATTTACTGTTCATTTTCAAATAATTGTTTTAATCTTTTTTTTATTTTATCATACCGATGAACATATATATTAATATCAAGGGCGGATACAGGGGGGGGGGTAAAGGCGGTAATTACCCCCCCCCCCCGAGATTTGAAAAAAATACTTTTTTTTTCGAAAATAAATTTATTTTTAATGAAAAATTTTAAAAACTAATACTTAAAAGTTTGATTTGTATTTATATTCTGGCAAACAAGTACAGAATGCGCCTTTAAATTACCGAAATAAAGAAAAAATTGCGTGCTGTGCGACCAGTCACACCAGTTTACCCCCTCTCCCCCGAGAAACGCCTCTGGATCCGCCCTTGATTAATATACAGAAAATATTGAATAAATATCAAAAATTCAATACGGATTGGACGAGATTTTCCTGTGCAACTATCACTCCAGTATTTGAAACAAATTAAATTTTTCGTGAGCAGTTTTTTTTTTTTTTTATTTAAGGTCTTTTTCGGCATCTAAGGCCATTTAGACCCCTTCCTTATTAAGTTCAAATGATTAGTAGCCAATTCAAATTAAATAAATTTTTCTCGCTTGGGTCGGGACGCGAACGCGGGACCTTAGGCACGAGAAGCTAATGTCTTCTCTCTGAGCCACGGGTCTCCCGCGCAAAATAATAGATCGATACGCGTATAGAGGGCGCTAAACTTATAAACAATTTTTAACCTGGAGCTGTCCCATCTTGATTGTATGATCTGTGGTGTGAACGGCGCCTAAGGGTGCTTATATATACGGGACTATCCACTTGAACAGATTCCAAATCTTCACTGGCTCAATTTTCAGGAGAGGCGATTTAGTAAAAATGTTCAAAATAATCGATTTATTTTTTATTACTGATTCCGATTATCTATTTCTTCTTCTTATATGTTGAAATATTCGATTCATCAGAATCGATGTATTTTATATAAAAATTCATAACTAAAATTTTAAAAATTCACATCTTGCAAACCAAATAAGCTCTCTCCTTCAGTATTAAGTAAAGTGAGAGATAAAAATTCTAAAAATACCGTCTTGCTCAGCAGAATATGTTCTGTACAGAATCAATAAAAACTCAATTTTGACCCCGATGAAGATTTGGTACACCATATCATATGGAAGGATGTCACATATATTGATGGTGAGAATGAAGAGAGCATCCACGTTTATACATAGGGTATCAAATGATATACATTAATTTAATTGAGTTATCTTTAGTTTCTGAAACGTATTAAGCGATGTTATTGATTATTATAGATATTCATCTGATGAAGAGAAAAAGTGAGGTTATAGTATATTCCCAGTTTCTTTATAATTTAACATCTGAAAGTCAGAGCAACCAACGTATTTATTATTTTTAGTTTACTAAATTTAAATATTTAAACATTTTTTGCTTTGTAACCTAATATTAACGATTAAAATTTAAAGAATAGAAATATAATTACTATTTTAATTTCTTTTATAATTTTGGTACTATTATAAATTATACAATTTGACAATGCGCCCTTGCGGTCAACTTGGCCAACTACATAGAGAGCTGTCATTTTTGCTGGCCCAATTGTTTTGCATCTATTTATGGTAGACAGTGACGTAGCTAAGGAGGGCAGGGAGGGCAGGCTTCGGAAAAAGCTAGCAGGTTGAAATTTGATATTTAAGTTAGGTACCCCTCTGGCATGTAACACGAAGCTTTTGAACAGAATTGTCCAAAGAGTACAAGTACTTTACTGATATTCTTTTTTATTTGAAGGAGGTATATAGCTGAGTGTTGATAATCAAATAGGTAGAAAGAATGAGCAAGCAGCTAGTTATATTTCAATTTATTAAAAAACCTGGGCCGACATTTCGGTCACATATGAACTAGTAATGATTGCTAATGTTTTATAAATAAAATGAATTAAAAAAATATTTTTACTTTCTCTTACCTATGTATATATGTAATATATATATATAGAGAAAGTATTGGATTCATGTCAAAAATTCGATGTCGAGATTTTGATGGATCTTCACGTTTTGAGCAGTGGCGTAACCAGGGGGGGGGGCGAGGGGGGCTCGAGCCCCCCCCCCCCGCCCCAGGCGCATCGAGACCTTGGCGCCCCTCGAAACCGGCATAGGCGCCCTACGGCCTCTAAGATATAGCCCAGTGAATGTGATTTTATCATATTCTTTTCATCGATTGTCTTAAACAATTGATTGTTTTCTTTTAAAATTATATTACAACTTGAATTCTACTATTTTAAAAGAATTTAATTCCAAAAATAATAAATAACGTATATAGAGGCTTTATAATTAAAATTTTTTTTATTTTGCAATATATAAGCCTTAATTTGATGTTTTATGGCTGTGAAGATTTACTCAGGATTCGTATAAACCTTAATATTTAATTTTTTGGAATTCAAAATTTTTTTAGGCATGAAGGAATTGAGCTACGAGACTGAAATGTTATATTTAAGTTAAACACCCCCCGGGACCGTGAAAATAAGCTTTTAATCAAAATCGGCCAAAAAGTACTAGTATTTTACTGATGTAGTTTTTCATTTTTTTCGATCTTCTCAAAATGAAAGGGCTTTTACCATTCTTCAGGCCCGCCCGAGCCCGCCCGGAATTTTTTCAAACCCGCCCATTCCCGCCCGAGATTTAGTGAATGAATGAACGAATGTCTAGCAATTTTTAAATAAAATTTCATTTGCATGCCCGTCCGCCCGAACCCGTTTATTTAGACTTGCTACCCGCCCGTAATTTTTTCATGGCCTCCAAAGCCCGCCCGGTCAAGTCCGCGGGCCGGGCGGGTAACGGGCCAACCCGTACCCGTGCAGGGCTCTAATCGGGGGTTCGGATCCCAGGCAGTCCGATGATTTTATTTAAGCCATTTGAATACCAAATGTCAAAGTCAAAGTCTTATATGGCCTAAGTTGCCGAAAAGACTGTGTGCATGTGTGTGTGTGAGTGTGAATGGGAAAAAAGTGTGTGTTAAAAAAAAAAACATGGGGAATGACTTCCCCGAGACTTTCTCGTATATTCTATTGGAATTACGTCTGGGTGTGTGTGTGTGAACACGATTGCTTTAAAACCAAAGCAGCTAGATAGATGAAATTTGGTATATGCTCCTTACACTAAAATTGTAGATTTCTATCAACTTTTGGATTAAATTCGTCACTTGGAAGTAGTACTTTACCTAATAAGTTTTTTTTTTTCAGAAATTTCGAAATTTTCAATTTCTTTGTCATATTATGATAAAATACTCAATTTTAAAAAGTTTTTATTCTTTTATATTTTTCCGAAAACTGAATAGTGTTTGAAATAATCACAGAAGAAAACGACATTTTTCTTAAAAGCAAAGAAAAATCAAAACAAGGTCATACAGGTGTCATTAAAAAACATGTAAATATAAACAAATTCGCTGAGGAAATTACAGGATGCAAGAAATTTGCCCGCCGAAGGCGGGCAATTGCTCGCCGAAGGCGAGCAAGGGGGTCCAGGGGCGGAGCCCCCTGGAAAATCGGCGCCCTAGTTAAGCTTCGCCCCCCCGCCCTCAAAGGCTGGTTACGCCGCTGGTTTTGAGGTCCCCTGAATCCAAAAAGTGATTTTCGCGACATGGTCTGTCTGTGTGTGTGTGTGTCTGTGTTCAATTTTAAGCATGAAGGAATTGAGCTACGAGGTTGAAATTTTATATTTAAGTTAAACACCTCCCGGGACCGTGAAAATAAGCTTTTAATCAAAATCGGCCAAAGAGTACTAGTACTTTACTGATGTACTTTTTGAGTTTTTTTCGATTTTCTCAAAATTCGCTCTAACGATTTTGATTAAAATTCTAAAATCAATTATTTTTTAGATGCTCTTTCAAATGTATATTCTCGTTTTGCCCTCAAAATTGTTTGAAGCACACTTTACTCTTGTGCTGCTCATAGGAAAGATAGAAGAAATGGTTGCCATGGTAACAAAATATAAATATTTTCCCATACTTATAAATTTTACATCTGAATTCAAATATTCCCTACTGCCGGAAACTAAATACATGTCGACACAAAAAATCTGGTGTGACAAGCACAGTACACAACTTTCGATTACCGAAGGTAAGAGAAAGTTGTGTGCTGTGCGCCAGTCACACCAGATTTTTATATAAATAGTCCGATAAAAATAGACATTTTCAAATTACAATAATTCACACAGAGCTGAAAAATGGTGGAGACCTTGGGTAGACCATTACAAACAAAATACCAAAAGTCTCCATCGATCCCATGTGTGCTGGGAATTATTTTAATTTGATCACTATTTTTATGGCTAATAGGAGGGGGGGGGAGGCGCCATATGATTAAATCTTTTTAAGGGAGACGTGCTAACATAAAGTTTGGAAACCACTGGTTTAAAGAATTGTATATTCTTAAAGCCTCGAAATAACTTCGAAGCGCCCCACGATTTTATTTTAAGTCATAAATATTCAACAATTTTAAAAATTTAAATTATTTCTCTCTTTTTAGTTCAATTTAAATAAAAACATTTTTTTTTAAAGTTTTTTTTTTATTATATTTTTTTTAGATGCTCTTTATAATGTCCGGGTGAAATTTTTAAATAAAAAAAACAAACAAAAATAGCTTACCAATATGAATTGGATATTTGATATCATCCTTTGAAATGTCTTCTTGCTTGATAAATGACATATTTTAAACAACTTAATAGAAACTGTTCAATAACAAGGATAAACAGGGAATTAACTACTTATGTATCAAAGCGTTGCGATCTATTTGCGTCTCTTAAGCAGAAATATCAAATAAATAATTTTTTTATTCTTTATACCGATAACTCGATGGTTATTTGAGTGCCGCCAGTATTCAATATTCACTCGTGCTTGTTGTTATTTCTTAATCATTTTCTGAGAATGCTTATCGGAAAACAGAACCCCAATTCGATATATTTATTCAAAAAAACAAAAAAAAAAAAACACACTCGAAAATTCCACATTAATATTTATTATTATAAATCTCGATTCAAAATCTCGAGGTCAATTTAAAAAAATCTCGACATCGAATTTTTGAAATACTTTCTCTCTCTATATACTATATTTCATATATAGGGTTAAGAGAAAGTAAAAATAAATATAAATCGTTTTTGGGTATGGGAGACTTTGCAGCCAAGGAATTAAATAAAAAAAAAACTTCTATTTTATTACACAGGTCAACCAAAAAAGAATTTTTTTTTTTGGGTTTCTGTTCTAATGCTGGAAATCTGGTTCTAGATAGCAAAAAAACACTTAAATTTCCATTTTTAGCTTTTAAAGTTTGCTTTTGTTTAATTGGTACAGGGGTTTGAAAAAATAAAAAAAAAAAAACTCAAAATTTGTGTACTTTTTTCAGTTTTTCGCTTATATCTCATAAACTACACATATTTTGTCCACAAAAGTAAAATACAAAATTGTAGAGTATTACATTTGCTAAAATTTGGTTGATAAATCAAATTTGTAAACTCAGTATTAATCGAGAAACGGCCTAACGAATTTTTTCTCTGTTTTACATTCGAGAAACATGGTCTAACTTTGATCGGCCGTACCTCGGTTAATATTGGGTCTACATATTCGTTTTAACAACCAGATTGTAGCAAATTTAATGCTCTACAACTTTGTATGGTACTATGGTGCACAAAATATGCTTAGTTAACGAGATATAAACATGTCCGGTCTTCTTAGTAAAAAATTAGAAAAATTGCTCTAGTTTCTAGAAAAGCAAACGTTGATCAAAAAAATTATTTTTCTCTTTATTTTTAGCGTAGGAGAAACAAAAATTTCATATGAAGAAGCCAGACCCAAAAATCGTGTTGACCAGTGTTATTAACCGTCGACGTTTCGGTCGAAAATCACGACCTTCCTCAGGACGATTAATTGTTAGAATACAAGGTTAACAGTATTATTATTCAATCATCATTGTAAATTACACAATGTTTATTTGGGCTATATGTATTAAGAGTGAGTGACTTGCTCGCTTAGGGCTTCTTACAATCAATGGACCAAGCGAATGAACCAGTCATTTACAATGATGATTGAATAATAATACTGTTAACCTTGTATAATCGTCCTGAGGAAGGTCGTGATTTGCGACCGAAACGTCGACGGTGTTTAATTAATTCCTAGGCTGCAAAGTCTCCCATACCCAATTCAAAGACTACAGCCACTTCTCATCACTAGTAAATCGTTTTTATATGGATATAAATAACTTTATCAATAACTCGGGAATATCTGGAGAGTAATCGCTTCAAGCGGAGATGATCATATGAAAATAAATTAAGATTATTCAAACTAAAAAAAAAAAAAAAAAAAGGAATATAGGAGAGGGGGGGGGGGGGCCCCCGGCCGGGGAAACCCCCCCCGAAGGCCGGGCTTTGCGTCTAGTATCGTTTATAAAGGAGGATCTGGGTAATGTCAAAAACATATATAGTCAATAAGATTCTGTATCTTTTGAAACAAATATATTTTTTTAATTGAGTTTTTATATATTAAGGATAATTGATGCTTGATATATTAAAACAATAATTGAAAGACATCATATAACTTAAGATTGCCAATTGAAGATCATTTATAATATTGTATAACAAGTGTATCGCTGCAACTGTAATTTATGATTTGTAGGCCTGAAGATGGTGTTGTATGTTGCCTTCTCAAGGGGATTTTTGTTGGGTTTTTTCAATAAATGTCTCAGTTTTTAAATTTATGTTTATTATGACTGATTAATATACAAGGTCTGGTACTTCGGAGGTTGAGAGAGAGAATGATCTCGCCCGGGAGTGGGGGTGGCCTTTTATGCCTTTTTTCAGACAGTAATCCCCCATTCCCAGGGGATCAGACACACGTGTAACGATTCCAATTGCAGAATTTGCGCTTTTTTGTGGGAATTCTTTACATGTGTGTCTTGTTCTAGAAATATATCAAATTTTGCCATCGAATGAGTTTAAAAATAGAGCTTTAGATTCCAAATATCAAATTTTGTATCTCTCTCTCTCTCTCTCAGTTCTTTTAGCTTCACAACAATGGCATTGTAAAAAACCCAAACCGGAATGTGCGCATTCTCAGTCATTAAATTTCAAGAAAAAAAATTAGTTTAATTAAAATACTAGATTATATTTCTTTTGGGGTCCTGGGTCAGTGTGTGTGTGTGGGACATTTTTGACCACAAAGGAAATGAGCTAGGAGGTTGAAATTATATATTTAAGATAGGCACCTTCCGAACTCTTGTAAATAAGCTTTTAAACAAAATCGGCCAAAAAGTACTAGTACTTTACTGGTGTATTTTTTCAGTTTTTTTTTTTTCGATTTTTTCAAAATTCGCTCTAATCTTTGATGCGTCGTTTAGATTTTCAGTGTCAAAGCCTGCCTCATTAGTAGGGACCGGATTCTTAGGGTTTCACCTTTTTTTTTCCTTGACTCCAAACGCGAAATGGACAAATTACTTTTTCGACTTATGTGTTCTGGAGTTGTTTAACCAATATTTTAAAAAACCTAAAAAAAAACCTAAATTGGTTCAGGCCACCTAAAATCACCCAAATTAGAAAACTCATCTACGGAGATTTTTTTTTTTAATTTATTGGTGCTTTTAGATTGGGAAAAAATTATAGAATTATGTATTTCATTTTATGTACTTTCAGAATTATTTATTTTTCTTATATAATGTGTAATTTTTTGTATTTTTTTATTTTTTAATAATTTTTGTACATAGGTATTTAAAATTAAATAAAACTTTTTTTCTAATAAAAATTTTACAATTATATTTTTTTAAATTAAAAAAAAAAACAAATTATAATTAAAATAATATTTTTTTACAAATTTCTGTACATATTTAAAATTAATTAAAATTTTTTTTTTCCCCCAAAAGCGTTTTATTAGGCGATAACCTAAAAAAAAATATTTTGGGAGTTTCAAAAACCTAAAAACGAGACGAACCGTACCTAAAATCACCTAAATGCGTTTTATTGGGCGAAAACCTAAAAAAAAAAAAAAAAAAAAAAAAAACCTATTTTGGGTGTAACAAAAACCTAAAAACGAGTCGAATCGAACCTAAAAATCCGATCCCTACTCATTAGTTTAGCTTGAGCCGCCCAATTATATATTATTTAATATTAGATGATTCAATTTCCAGAAGCAAACACTTGGATAACGATTTTCGTTCATTGACAATACTTTTAATAGCTTCACGATGGTGTAGGAAAGATGGACCACTCCGACCTCAGCATTAGGAGTTCCCCTCGGCAGTCGTAAAAGCCTTTTAAAAAAGGTCAGTTGGACCCACCAAATCATAGTTGATCTTGTACTCTGATTTCATACCTCTTGATAAACTTATTTTCAACTGCTTTTTCTCAAATGTTGTTTTCATGGCTTATTTCCCTATCCGATATTGGGATTCCATCATCCGATATTAGGAGTTCATTTTTAAAAAGTATAAAAATGATATATTTTTTTAAAACAATTAAAAAAAATTAACGCGTATGAATGTAGCGTTTTCGCACCTCCAAGGTCGAGCGGCTGCCCTCGAAGGTGGGATCCCTTGGTTCTCTTTCCGCGGCTGCAGGTGTCGTAGAAGACACAGATTCAGGGAATCGTTGAAATAAAAAACGATATAACGCTTTGCTTTTTTTTTTTAAGTAAATATATATATATGGTGAATAAAGGTACAATTAGTCAACGAGCTACTCTAGATGCCAATGTTGGTCTTTGCTTCTCAATGGTGTGTTCATTAATGAATGTATGCTGGTCGAGTCTCTCATGTCTCCCTCCTGAAAGTCTCTCTCCCATGTTCCCTTTTCGCATTCCCTACCCGGGGATGGCCAGCGCTCAGGGTGGCAGAGCGCGTGGACCATCCTCCTTCCGGGTTCAAGGGGTAGTGGAACGTAACATGGAATATTGATTCTAGATTGTTTAGTCTAGTACATAACTAATGGTGAATTGGGTTTAGAAATCAAAATGTAGCCAAAAATCATGTTGCTAGTATTTTTTAAGTATCAGGACTAAATTATAATAAGGAATTTTGGCATTCAAATTTTTTATTTTAGTTAAAAAAAAATTTAGATTCTATTTAGACTAACGAAGTACTATCTGAACAACCTTAAGCAATTTTTCAATATTTTCCCCACATGTAATTTAATTTAATTAGCCTTTAAATTATAAAATAAGAGATGGGAGAGTAGGAGTAGATGAGTAAAAGAGAAAAAAGGGGGTTAGGGGAGAATTAGGGGGGTGGCGGGGGGACTCGTAGCTAGTGGAGACAAGATGTCAATAACACTGTGCTACAAGAAAAAAAGCCTCGAGAAAATTCCTTCAGATTCTTAAGTAAAATGACCTCCTGAATCCAAATATGACTTCCGTTTTCCCCCACCACGTACCGTTTTTGGGGGGGAGCCCCCTACTATTTCCACCCCTTTTCGTTAATTATAGGGCCAAGAACAGTGACGGCGCTAGCTTATTCTCAGCGGGGGGCAGGAGTGGGGCAAACTTATCAACAGGGGGGCAGTCAATAAATATATATGCTACATCAACAGAGAAACAAAAAACCTGGTGTGAGTCGTGACACCAGATTTTAAGTCAATAAATATATATGCTACATCAACAGAGAAACAAAAAACCTGGTGTGAGTCGTGACACCAGATTTTAAGTCAATAAATATATATGCTACATCAACAGAGAAACAAAAAACCTGGTGTGAGTCGTGACACCAGATTTTAAGTCAATAAATATATATCTACATCAACAGAAAACAAAAACCTGGTGTGAGTCGTACACCAGATTTTAAGTCAATAAATATATATGCTACATCAACAGAAACAAAAAACCTGGTGTGAGTCGTGACACCAGATTTTTTGTGTCGACCTTAGGAACCGACAGAAGTTTCGGATTCGGCCAGTTTCGGCTAAAAAAATTCTGATTTCGGCCAAATTTCAGCCGAAACTTCGCCCTGCCCGAAACCTGAGTTTGAAAAGATGGTATGATGCTCGTATACTAAAAAAAAAAAAAGTAAAAAAGGTCGAGTGAGATTTGCACTTAAAAAAAGGTCAAATGATTTGGAGGCAAAAATGGAAAATTTAGTAAAAAAAAAAATGAATTTTGTATAGGAAATTTTAAAAAAAAGTTTAAAAAAAGATTAGATTTCGGTTTCGGCTGAAAATCTTGTTTCGGTCGGACTCCAGTCGACATAGGCCTATATTTAGATTCCAACTGTACGGAACATTAGAATTCAAAATGTAAAATATATAAACATGAGAAAATGTCCCTATGGCAACCATTTCTCCTATCTTTCCTATAAAGTACAAGAGTAAAGTGTGCTTCAAAAAAGGGCAAAAGAAAAATATACATTTTAAAGAAGATCTAAAAAATGTCACTCCACCAGCACTGTACTTTACCGAATGTCGTACAGGGAAATATTTTCAGTTTTGGTTGGCAGACTTCCTCAGAAGTATGAAAGCCCAGAAATTTT